>VVHJ01002734.1:0-12382 GCA_015107715.1 Tylochromis polylepis | reverse complement strand
CTGGACACTACGCTGACAGACACAGCAAACCTTCTTGCCACAGCTCGCATTGATGTGCCATCCTGGATGAGCTGCACTACTTGATCCACTTGTGTGGGTTTTAGACTCCGTCTCATGCTACCACTAGAGTGAAATCACCACCAGCATTCAAAAGTCACCAAAACATCAGCCAGAAAGCATAGGTACTGAGAAGTGGTCTGTGGTCACCACCTGCAGAACCACTCCTTTATTGGGGATGTCTTGCTAATTGCCTATAATTTCCACCTGTTGTCTATTTGCACAACAGCATGTGAAATTGATTGTCAATCAGTGTTGCTTCCTAAGTGGACAGTTTGATTTGACAGAAGTGTGACTGACTTGGAGTTACATTGTGTTGTTTAAGTGTTCCCTTTATTTTTTTGAGCAGTGTATATAAAAGAGAATCCAGTGTGAGGTCATGTTCTTGACAGCTAAAGCATTTAATAAACTGGGTCACGTAACAGGACAATGATCCAAAGAACAGCAGGGAATCTACAACACTGTGGCTGAAAAAGCAAAGAATTAGGGTGTTGCAATGGTCCAGTCAAAGTCCAGATCTCAACCTGATTGAAATACTGTGGTGAGACCTTAAGAGCTGTGCATAAATGAATGCCTACAAACCTCAATGAGCTGAAGCAGTGTTGTTGTAAAGAAGTCTATACTTAGTGTTTCACACACTGTTTCTGGATTTTGTTTTAGTTTCGGTTAAATAGATAATGACAAGTGTCGAGTTTTTATTCATTTGTTGTGTTTACCTCATTTTAAGACCTATCATGGACTAGATTATTTTTTATGTCCCGATATAAAAACCTTAGAACTGAAAGAGGATGTACTTTCTTTTAACCTTAACCTTACATTATGTAGTGATGTTTTCAAATATCATAAACGTGCTCAGATTTTTAGAATTTGTTTTTACTAGAATCTCAAAGTTTTTCCAAATATTTGAATTTTTCATATAAACCTTTAATTAAACTTCAGAAATTGTTATTTCTCCTAGCAGTTCTTTACTCTAGTTACCTTTTTAAAATATATGTCCATTTATTTGTTAGCTGTTGTCTAGAATTGCTGCATGGAGGATTATCTATATTTTTCCAATACTAAAATCTTTTGTGATTCCACTCACTAAACTTTCTACTGACCATCCTGTTTCAGCTGATATTCTTTTTTCTTTTATTTAATTGCTAAATGATTGTGTGAACTACTTTTGTTGTTGTTTGTTTGTTTGTTTTATGGTTATAGCCTCTGCTTCCTTCTTCAGACATCTGGATGGTTCATAACACATTCTCGTTATCGTACTGAGTCCTTGGTCCTTGTTTTTCTGGTGTTGGCTTTCAGTTTTGTAGTCTTGTCTTTATTATTAGTAATATTAGTTCTAGTTCCCCAGTGTTTCCCTGCTGTGCATAAAATAGATTTTATAATCATCATATCAAAATCTGTATTATAAGATTAAATCTTCAAGGTTACATTTCATGTGCAAAGTCATACTTACCATATTGTTATTTCCATGAAAACGCCACTCTAACAAGAAAACCCTCTCATGGAGACGTCATATAGTGTTTTTATTATGAATTTTGCAATGTTTTCTGACAGTTCTCAATAACAATTAGTCAGCATAATCCGTGTTGTCATTGTATCAATAATTACAGGTAATGTTTGAATAGTAACATAGTAATAATATAAGTTCTTAATCAATGCAATGTTTATTCCTTCTTAACATCACACTCAAAAACAACAGGCTTTTATTTACTGACAGCGTTAGCACTGCACATTGATAGGCTACACAGACGGACAGCAAGAGACACAGAGGGACAGTGAGGGAGAGGTGAAGGGAAAAGGCAGTGGGGTCGGGAAAGGTGAGGAGTAGCACACGGTTGTACATTCATTAAACCGAAAATACCGGATGTAGTGGAAATCAAATTAAAAAACAAATAATAAAGAAATATTTTGAAATGTGAAAAATAATCGGCAAGAAGTGCGTGAGATGAAATGAGTGAGACGCTTCTTGGTATCACAACAATGTGCCCTCCTTTTTCTGTGATATCGACAAGTTCTTAAATTACAACAACATTACACACAAATTAAGAGACACTCATCAAGCCAGGGATTATCATCCTTATCACTACTACTATTATTATTATTATTATTATACTGTTTTCTGATGCTGTTAAGGTGATAAATGGGGAAAGTAAATGATGATCAGCTTTCTCTCGAAATGTGCAGATAAAGAGAAAGACTGGCTGCAATAATAATAGTAATAACAATAATATCATAATAGTCATCATCGTATGTACAGAAAATTCATTACAATCAATACAATCAAAACTGCCCAAGCTGAGCGGACATTCTGGAAACAGCACGGGTAGCGTTATGGAGTGTGTCTGCATGTTTCTCTTTGTGTATGTGCATGTGGCGTCTTGTAGTTACTGTAAGAGCAGTGTGCAGTGAGTAAAACAGTGCAGTCAGAGTCATTTAGAGGCATTGCAGTGGTCACTGTGTGTGTGTGTGTGGGGAGGGCTCAGAGGTCAGGTTACACCAGCTCTATTATATGTGGTGGTGTTTTGTCATTTTGTGGCATGAGCTGAAACTTTGCAAAGACTCGATTTTGAAGTAGAAACCACATCGAGTGGCTCTTAGTCTGCCTTCTTGGAGCACTGCAGAAGTGCCAGCTTGGGTTAAGGATGAAGTGGATGCTAAATAACTTCCTAATAAAACATAAAGTGCACTCACAGAACCAAAGGCAAAACACCTGCAAGCTTATCATGAATACGTGACCATGATGTCTGATCTCACTGTCCTCACTCTGTGTTTGGACTTGGCCGAGGAATGTGCCAGGAGAGGATGCAAAGAACGAGAAAAGAGCTTGTGCAGAATTCTTGGGTTAGTCTAATAAAGAGATGTGTCAGGATCAAGGCTTGTGTCTACAGATCTACTCGAGGCCGACATGTTGCAACAAATTGTCCCTGTTTACATTTTGTAAAGATCTTATTCTGTGTTTGATAACAAAAGATAGAATACAGTCTTATTATTACTTTTTTTTTTAAAACAAAGCAGTCTCATTCAACCAGTATTACACTATACAGACACATGACCATTTTGTGATTTAGCACTGGTGCACCACATACAAATTTGGTGGGGTTTAATCAGGTGGTTAAATTAGCTGTATACATTGTGCCACTGAACATTTAGGTGGAGAACAGCAGCCCGTTGCTGGCTGTACGTCACATATGGCGCTGGGTGTCAGGAGTATTACAGTGACTGTGTTGTGCGTTGTGTTTGTAAGCATACATTCCTTATACTAGTCGTTCATTGATATTAAAAGTGTTGACTGTGTGACTGGTGAGCTGGGTTGTGGTTTCCATGAGAACGGGTGCAGAGATACGTGTGGCTCAGTAGCGGCGGGCATTGACGTCTCTGCCCTCCTTCTTGATGATGATTCGCTGGTCATCACTCGCGTCGTCAGGCGACTCTACTACTTCCTCATCCTCCTCCCCCTCGCCCTCCGTGTCGGCAGAGATGCCCATACGAGACTCGTAGGACTGGAAAAAAAAGAGAGGGCAAGAAGAAGTGGATGAAGAAGTGTGAGCATGGACTGTGATCACATCAATAAATATATATTTTTTGAGGGAACACTCTGAATTACACAGTCAGCTATTAGTGGTATTACTCAAGTTCACATGCGCGTGAAGGCAGATGAGTGAATACTTTTGGCAATATAGTGTATAAGACAAAGAATGAAAATCAGACATCTTATTACCTCCATTGGGTTGACGATGATGGTGAGTGCAGAGTCGTCCCATTGACTGCTACCCTCCTTAGCCCCGCCTCTGGCTCCTTCACCTCGGCGATGGATTGAGCGGATTCGGAAAACTCCCAGGATCACCATCACAACCAGGAAACCTACGCATACCATTATGATGACGGTGGCTGCTCCTGGGACCACTGGAATAAAACAGAGCAATCAGATTAAAGAATCACACCATAATTTTCCAATTATCACCCTACGAAAGGACCAAGTCCCACAGCAATTAACTGATCACAACTACAGGGGCACCCAATGCCTGTTGTGGCTTCTTTTCTCTGTGCCTGTTGTTCTTCAGAATTATAAAAACATGCAAAACTATACATGTGCTGTACAGTCATTTTAGATTATGGTTCAAAGACAGGCTAATTTGATCTCAAGAGGGCTGGAGCAGTAAAACCATTACATAACACTCTACAACGAAACCCTTTTCCCTTTCTTTTACAGCAAATAAGTGAAAACGTTCACAGTGAATGAGACATTCATTTACAAAATAGATGACGAATAGGCCGAGGTGTTTTAAAGAAAAAAAAAGTCAAATATGTCTCAATTTTTTTCACATTCTGTCAGTCTGCTGTCATTGTAGAAAGAAATCCTGCTGTGGTAAATCACATAAAAGCTTTTGTGTCAGTAAGACATCTACAAAAGCCATGATGATTCAGACCTTTGAATGGATAAAACAGCACTTTAACCCACTCTCATGACGCGCTCAATCCTTAACAACTCGGAACAAAATGCTCCTGGTGCAAAATACATGAAAGAGTGCGAAATTTGCACCCAGGCCAGGTGTTTGACACTTGATTAAGTTACAGTATATCTGTAACCTAATCCAAAGGCTCTTTTATCATGTACATTAAATTCTGGTGATTACATTCAGAGGTCTGCGTGTTTGGACTTTCAAAAACTACTGCAGCATCACCAGAGGGTTTTTTGGGTTTTTTTAGTGTCTGTTGGCAGTTTCTTTCTACAAGGACTTTAATTAAAGTAGAAAGCGTTTTTGTCATTGTTTTTTTCTAAATTGTAACATCTTTGTAGATCTTAGTCACCTTTAAAAAAAATAATGGAAAAAGCACCCGTTGGGCTGTTTTTGAGTCCAGTTTATATTTACTTTAGCTTTAATTACTTGTATCTTTTGGTATTCAATACTATTTCCTCTTTTGTGGTGAAAGACTTTAAGATATCTGAAAAAGGTGCTATTTAAAAAAATGGAAATGTCACCTGAGTTGCGATGTGGATTAGGTAGGGTGTGTCCACTCAACTCTCCAGCATGGTGAGACGGATGGAGAAACTGCTGCTGGGAAGCGAGCAGGTGGGACGGGTGGTACAGACTGTCCAAAGAGTGGAGGAAGTTCACCTACAGGGAATTAAAAACAGAGAAGAAGAAAGAATGACGTCACTGGCAGTGTGGTTAAACTGCTTGCTCCCTCACAACAGCTCTAACTGCAATTATCATGGGAACATATACTCAGGTGTTGTTAGCTACGCCTGATAAGCTAGTTGTTAAAGCAAATATATATTCAGCCGATCACATGGCAGCAACTCATTTGGGTATATAAACATGCTCAAGATGACATGTTGAAGTTTAAACCGAGCATCAAAATGGGGTGATGAAGTGATTTTGAATTTGCCGTGGATGTTTGTGCCCAACGGACGAGTATGACAGAAACTGTTGATCTGCTGGGGTTTTCTCACACAACCATAAGTGTCAGTTCTCTGGGCAAAAATGCCTTGTTGACACTAGAAGTCAGAGGATAATGGCTAGCATTTTGGAAGTCAGCAGTAACTCAAATAACTCCTCATCCATAGTTTTCATTTGATATCAGAGCTACTGGGACACGTCCACCCGGAAGGCAAAAACAGTAATGTTGTCCTTTGCCATCCAGCCATCTGGCACCAAAATGTGAGCGCGTGTCTGCTAATGCTGCCTTACAGGCAAAATTGTACCAATCCCTGCTTCTCCACAGCAAATATGGCTGTTGGTGGCAGCTCATTTAAACTGTTGGAATGTAGGTCTAACCTGAATTACAACGGTGTGCATATAATTAGATCCTACCTTTTATATACATAAATGCATTTCTAAAGTTCACAGCTGATATCGACAAGGTTTTTATGTCATTTCAGATGTCACATGACCATCAGTCTTTGGCATTGTCATTTCTGACAGCGACAAACACTTATATGACTGGCTGACTGAATTTCCCGGAGGAACCTACCCGAGGGATTAATAAAGTTCTATCTATCTATCTATCTATCTATCTATCTATCTGATGGTTATCTTCACCTCCAGAGTCAGCTCGTTGCTGGTGTATCTGCCGTTCATCTCAGAACAGGACAGGCGGAATCGTCTCTCAAAACGAGCCGAGCCTTTAGCCAGTCGGTAGCGGACAGAGCGAAGGACGTCCTCATACACAGAGATAGATTCGGCACCTTTTGGAGGCACAAAACACAAACAAAAGAAAAAGGATAGGACAGAAATAAAGACAAGAAGTCAATGAAGAGACAAAGGAGAAAAACCAGGAGGAGATAAAAAGGAGTGACTGATTACTCACTCTCTCTTATCAGATGGATAGCTTTTATTTTTTTAAACTTCATGGTAACCTAATATATTAATTATAATGAGGGTTTTTTTTTATTATTATAAGGATTGGCACCAATCAAGACTTAGCAATATCTGAATCACAACGCTATGACACGTTTTCCTTTCTTGTGACATAAACCAAGTTATACCAATAAGAAGGTTAAGTTTGAACTGTGAAATGCTAATGGAAAATATATCAGGAGCATTAAAACAGAGACATGGGGACCACTAAATTAAAAATTTCTCATAAATTATGGTTTTATGTCTTTAAATCAAGTCTTCCCAACTTTTTGTATCTAAACAAAGCACATCTAAATAAAAAACAGAGCCGTATGCACAGTTGTACCTGTGATGGCAATATAAGCAGTAGTATTAATGATTTCTAGTCCTCTCTCTCGCACAACATCCATGTCTACCAGAAGTTCCTCTCTCTCTGGATTTAGCTCCTCCCCCAGTGGTTGGACCTCACAGCCATCCAAAGTGTGAGCCACAGCATCGGACATCAGAGCTAGCAGACAGTATTGGAGGTCAAAGTCAAATAATGACACAATTAACGCTTTTCAGAGAGAAATGTGTGCAGAACTCAGACTAGAGACGACAGGTGACTCACCTCCGCCCTCCATCCCCTGTGCAGCTGTGTTGACAGCATGAGACAGGGAACAGACGATCCGGAGTTCGGGGAAGAGAGGGACACCTCGGGGACCTTCAAACTCAGGAGCTGGACGGGCCAGATGCGGCCCAACCCCAGACAGAGAGATCTGAGGAGCGTCAGGTTGGAGAACCACCAAGTATCCTTCGAGCTGCTTCAGGGACAGGCAGCTCTCCTCATTGAAACATCTGGCAGGGAGTCAGAGGGGTAAGAGAGAGGTAATGTGTTTGGTGTATGCTAAATAAACTTCCACTACTTTGGTCCAGACTCAAATATCTCTGCAGGTAGTGCCCTGGTTTACAGAGGATGAATCTTAAGTTTGATGATATCTTCTCACATTTTGTGTCACCATGTGGCAGATATTTTGTATTTCAGTGAAATTTGATTCACACATTCCTGCCCATCATCCTCACAGGTCACTGGTTTGAGAGTACTCGCGCGATAACACATTCAGACTAACAATCAGCAGTTTAAAAAAATATCTAAACAGATGCATCAGATCCAGATATATTTTTATTTTTTTACTCCACAATTTCTTTCAGCTCTACATAACACAAGTCCTACATTATCCACAAAGCAACTTGACTGCCAGCAGTTCAGGTTGAGAGTCAAACTCCATTTTCAAACCTGTAGTTTTAGCCTTTTTAATCCTGAAGGTCCCTTTACTGACATTAAACCACCATCAGTTATTAAGTGTGCTTTGTGTTTTGTTTTTCTTTAGAAGTCTTCAGAGTGTTGAACATTCAGTGAAGAGGCTGTGATTCAAATGTTGTAACATGACTGTGCTTCATTTCGGTTAAATCAAAGCATGCAGAGATGCAGCTGAGAATTTTCAGTCCTCTAACATCAGTAATTGCAAAGGCCTCAGTCACAAAGGCTGAGAGGCCGGTTGGCAACCCCTGGAAACCACCATTCGTGAGAGAAAAATGTGTACTGATGGCACAACAAGACATAACTTTTACTTTGAAGGTGAACATGCTCTGTTCTTGGTTTGTGTCACACTGTCAAGTTTCAGTGGCGCTTGTGAGTTTTTACAGACAAATTGGCATTGTGCACACGATTGTGACTGTCTGCTAGTGACCAAAGCCCTCACAAAGAGGTTTTTAGCACAGCACCCTCTTTCAAGTAGAAACAGCCATAAAACGGCTGGGAAATACAGACTTTTCCCTACGATTTATGGTTGCCAGAGGGTAAACGACCGTCCCTCTAGACCTGTGCGACTGAGGTCCCTAATGTTACAGTCACCGTAGGGGAAACAGTGACTGGAGACTGCACCATGGCCAAAATTATTGTGAACGTGTACATCGAACTCTCACTGCCGCTGAAATGGTTTCTTCGAGGATGGGAAACAGGTCAGTGACCACGCGCAGTCAGTTGCTGTATTCAAAGAAACTTTGGTGTATCAAAGTGGCAACAAACTAGCAACAAGACAGAGTCAGCCTGCCATGAATTTGCAATTGAATGTGATGACATTGGAAATTAAATGTAATCTTTTTGTAACATAATATTTATATCTTGCCAAATCATAACAGTCGCCTCAAGATAAAGGTCCTACAGTAATACACAGAAAACGCCAACAATCAGCGTCCACCTATAAGGAAGCACTTGGTGACAGTGAGAAGGAAAAACTCCCTATTAATAGGAAATCTATTGCAATCGACATACACAGAAACTCACAATAACACCTTTTATTCAGAGTCCAGCAGGAACGTCAGATTTGTAACAGAAAGTCAGAAATTTCTCCTTGTTCCTTCCTTGCTGTAATTTTTAAATACGTCACTGTGTCCTGTTTCTTTTAGAGGGCATGGTTGTTCATTTTGACCATACAGTTGTGGAGTTCTTACTGATCAGGGGATGTTTGTTTTTTTTAAGTGAAATTCACAAAAAACAGCCAAGGGCTTAAGGGTTTAAGACTCAACTGATCCCGGCTCTAGTAGCAGGAGTTAAGACAATTTATCAGCCATTGTACAGAGTATTCTTTCACTTCACTCATGCAGTAGCTCTCTCACACACCTCTAGAGAAATAAACAACAAGCTCTTTACGCCCTGTGATAATTGTGGCTAAGAATTAGCTCTATAATTACACAAATTTAACTACAATAAGTATTTTTTTCCTTTGCATAAAGTGCCACTATAAGATCCAAATAAATTTTTTTTAACTGTTTCAAACTTTGCAACATTCCCATGTGCACAGAGTGAACTTTGTGTTTAATGCAAACATTAAACACACATATTGCATAATTGTGGATAAAAATTACACCAGCTATTGATGTTATAGCATGTAAGTGTCCTAATGTTTTGGGTGAACGTCATGCAATTCTCCTTTTTTTCAGATGAAGCTCTAAGGCCTTCCTCAACATCAATAATCAAGGCCTAATGACTGAAGCACCATGGGAATAAAAGAAGAGAGACTGTGTGTCACACTTTTTTACTACTCTAAGATCTACTTTTAGTGATCACCCCCTTTCTAGAACCCTTGGTGTGTTCTACTGCTGCACAACTGTGAATTTGTACTCTTGTCCTCAAATTAAGCTGACATTTTGATCGCCTGGTGTCGAGTCACAATGATCATGTCAAAAACGTCTAAATCTACAGCTGTCTCCTTTTGCTATTTCCACCACACCCGTGTTACCTTCTGTCTGTTTGTGACACTAAAAAAAGAGCAAATGTCAAACCTCAGCGGCTCCGCTCTTACAAATTTAATTTTCCTGCCAGAAAAGAAGAGCAAATCAGATGGATGGCAGACTGATAACACATATTTATTCATCTGCACTAAAATTCGGCATTGTATTTGAAAGGGAATTAAGCTGCACGTGTATTTGTGTGTGTGTGTGCGCGCGTGTGTGTTATATTTCCGCTATCAGAGGGAGCAGCTGCTTCTATCAGCCTCTCCAGAAGGGCCTGCTGTTCAGCCATCTGGGTAACTCCTGGCCTCAAATCAGTCTAATCTTCACACACGCCATAAAACATGCGCAAGTAAAGAAAAAATAAAAACAACTCCAGTACACTAAAGCAGAAACTAAGAGGAAAAAAAATCTGTGCATGACCTTGAATCCTTGGGAACTTAAAAGCAGTTAGTTGGGGAAAATAATCTCCAGTGTGACTCTTGGTCTGATAATGATGGTAATCTTATAAACAAGTGTCTAAAACAGCAGCCGACAAAGACAGCAACAGGGATATCTGCACCGGCTGAGAGTTTGATCAGATGGGATTTGTCGGGAGGGACGATATTTTGAGTATAAATTCACAATATACCACGAAGTATATGTGCCGCTCTGCCTGACTGAATTAAATTTTCATCAGCTAAAAGTGGCTGCTAAAGCCGGGGAGCTGGTTCACAGTTGTTAAGCACAGCGGAGCACTGACCCGGAAACAGAGTTTGTGCGCTCTTCATCTCCCAGCCAGGTGACTCAGTATGATTAACACTGAACCGATGTGGGTTATTTTTCAGGGGGACTGTGCAGGAGCTGAGCAGCGGTGTGTTGTGCATATCAGTGACAACATCAACAGAAAATAGTAAAGATACCATTTCCATTAGGGTAATTATTTAATGGCTGCTTTACAATAAAGAACAACTATACAAAAAAAACCCAAAAATTTAGTTTACCAAAGCAGTTACTGGGTGGCTGAATGGATAAGAGAGATAAGATATTCCCTGTTATCGCTTGTTTTGAGACACCCTGTTCTCTACGTAATCGCCTCTTTCATCACACGTCAGTCCTTATCGCAGCCGAGGTGTGGTCCATGTTTGATGAGTTCAATGTCAGAGGAGAAAGCAGCAGTGGAGCTCAGTGAGTGACACTTCATCTGACAAGTTCATCCGCTCAAACTCAATTTCTGCTGTTGGGAGAATTACAGTGTGCTGATTTACATTCCTCTCTGCCTTTGTCATCTTTCACTGCTCCTCCTTGTTTCCTGCTTTTCTCAAATTCTGTTTAAAGAGCACAAATGTTTTGTTTCCACTCAAAGGACATGAATGTAGTCAGACAGCAAATTTGTCTTGCAGGAGGTTCCTGATTGCATCCTTGCATTTAAATTGCATTCTGGCCCAGGGATGTGAAACCAGCACGTCCCTATAACTCAGTCTTACATGTAATATTACTGAGGTTCATGCACACTCATCTTTGTGTTTTTGTACCTGAGGGAGGTGGTAAGCTTGAGCGGACGGACACCAGGGGTGGCAAAGCGTAGGGAGTTTCTGTAGGTGACCTGCTGCACTGCACGGTTAAAGCTCTCGATGTCGTCGCCTTCCAGCACTAACACAGACTGGCTGGGGTTCACGTGAACCTGGAGGGTCAAAAGACAAGGACGCCGATATTAATTTAAATTAAAGCTCCCGGCAGGTATGGACAGTTCATGTTAACCCTTAAACAACAAGTCTATTTTAGCCACTAGAATGACAGAGCGGGCAAATTTATGACTTCAGACCTTTAATTTGATAAAGGAATGCTTTTTCATCATAATATCATTAATGGTTTTCAGCAGTTTTTACAAAAAAAGGCGTTAGCCTGACTCGTGTCCAGCAGTTAAGCTGTTTTCATCATCATTTTGGGCATTAAGTATCTGCCTCAGTGCTTCTGCAGCAGTAAATATTCACTGTAAAACAATGTAGGGATGTCAAGTGGGAAATTACAATGAAGTCAAAGCCTATAATGTAACAAAAAACAAAACAAAACCATTTTCAGAAATGGTACTACGCTTTCCATTATCCTTGCAACATCAGTGGTCAGGTTCCTGTAAAAAATATGAAAGGCTTTAGGAGAAATAGAAAAATGAATGGTTGGAAATATTATGATTAAAAAAAGTCACAATGACACCCATAGAGTCATGTCCATAAGTATCTGGAGTCTAAGGAGCTTGGAAAGAAAAGCGTCTGGACTTCTCTAAGTTTCTTGAAAACGTTTCACCTCTCATCCGAGAAGCTTCTTCAGTTCTAAGAGCAAATGGTGGAGAGTCCCAGAATTTAAAGCCTTGTGGGAGTGTCTCCCAGGCGGGTCATGGACCCCCTGTTGATCCTCTACCTAATCACACGAGTCCAGGTGTGAAAATGGGTGTGGGTCTCAATCAGCCAAGGTTTCGGGTGAACCCATTGTGAGACCCATCCCCATTCTATCATGTGATTACCTGAGGTCAAAAGGCCCAGGATGTGAGTGGGCGTTAAGGCATCTGGGAAGGGATCTCAAAACTGGATTATAGATAGCAGACAGTTGGTGTCGTAAACCACCTCCTCTGTTCAAGGATGGTCGTTCACAGTGGACATAGATGGCTTCTTTCACTCCTCGTTCAAACCATCTGTCTTCTCTGTCCAAGATGTGAACATCGGCATCTTCAAAAGAGT
>VVHJ01002733.1:0-10475 GCA_015107715.1 Tylochromis polylepis | reverse complement strand
ATATCTGAACTCCCTGTGGCGCTGATGGTCACAGTCCCATCAAGACTGGCAGACTTGGTTTTATCAGTCTGAGTCAGAAAATTATTGGCAAATGACTCTGAAATGAGGAAAAAAGTGACAAATTTGTAAAAAGAGCAGAGAAAATTTCATCAAATATAAAATAATCTTTGTCTTAAATGTGAGAATCTCTCACCCTGACTCAGAAAGCCTAACAAAAGAACCACCAACATTGGAAACACCATCCTGACTCAGTTTTCAGTGGAAGTGCATGAGAGCATGTGTGACAGCTGAACTTAAAGTGTGAGGAGCAGTGATGCATGAAAGTGTGCAAAACACACTGTAGGAGGAAACCACCCACCTCTCCCAATGAAACAGAAAACACAGAGGTCGTGTGAGGAGAGGATCATTCAACCTTTTCATTATATTTGTCTCATTAACAGAGTCCATATTAGTTGGTTGCCAGATACTATTTGATTCATTTTGATCATTCTGACAAACCAAATCTATATTCATTTGGAAAATTATAAATACATGAATATCGATTAAAAGGAAGGTAAATTAAACTGATGTAATATTAGATTGTTCTATGTGCTGAAAGACGTTCAGTTCTACACAACTCCTGATGGCATAAATCTATAAAAACCTCACAGATCAGCCTCACACAGCTGTCATAATTCTGTAGGGATAAGGTCTTTACAGATTCCTGTGCTGACTGTACAGCTCAGAGAGATGGTATCTCCTTGCTTTATAGACTTTGACAATGGTGTATCAGAACCACAGCTAGGTTAGCTGTCAGTCCAGTAAAATATTTTTTAGAAAATATCTTTTTTAAAGATAGTTTTTTTTCCAAAAGTTTTTATTATGGGATGATAACACGGGAGACATGGCAGATATTCAAATTACAGCTAGGGTCATTGAACACACCTGCACCTGGAGAGCCTGCATGAAAAGTGTACCTCTCAGCTTATATGATAACAAATAGTGCCCTCTTGTGTCATAAAAAGAGAATACACATAAAATTAAATCCACCAGATTGATACAAAAAGCAGACTGGACATCGGAGAGACACTGAAAGAGACACAAAATTACAGGAGTGACTTAAAACAAAAAAATATATGTTCTGCCTCTTTCTAGTCATCTATATTAAAAATAATATTAATTGTTGTAAAGATCTTTGTTGCCAGTTTGTGTTTCTTTGCAATTTTGCATCCCCATACATTGTTTTACAGTATTGTGCATTGCTTAACATTACTGTTTCATTTTTGTGGGTTTTTTTCACACCTCATATTTGTTTGTAGTGTTTTTGCAGTCATTTTTTCCTGCTTCATACCTCTTTTTGTTGCCATCCTTTTATGGTCATTTTTCATCTCCGAGTAGCCAAAAAATGTCACTTTTGTTTGTTTGAAGTGTCACAGTCATTTCAAATAACAGTTTATCTGTGCATCTCATTAATTGGGATCAAATCTCTTAGGCCAAACTTTAATTATAATTTACATTCAGTGCCAGAAATTATTATTTTCAATCACACATATTTCTAACTGGAACGTGTGTTCTGGTTAAAAAAGACATAATGATGTATATTACTGTGTCCTAAGGATTTGTGTCAACTTGTTGAGTAATACATCAACAAGTTTTAGCTCGAGGATCTACTAAAAGCAAATTTCAGTGTTTGCAGTGATTGTCTAAAGTTTCTGGAAATTGAAGCAATCTCATCTGTTCCTCCAGTCAGACTAAAACAAACACTAATTTATCAGATTTAAGAGGGATAATTTATCAGTTATCAATATATTATGAATTTTGATTGCATAATTGCATAGTTCAGGAAACCAAAGATGAGTTGGTGAACAAGAAAAAAAAATCAGGAAAACGATAAAAGCCAGAAATCCTCTTTTGTCGTGTTTTACCTATAAAACAATCATGTGCATAGTAAGAGCTGTTCAAAATACCGCACATTACACAATATATACAAAATATACAAAAAGAAACCTGCTACACCTCCAACTACCACCAGAGGGCTGAAACATAGAAATTCAGGACATTTTTCATCTTCCAATATAAAATAATGAAAAGGTTTCATTCACAAAAAAGACTGCAAGCAACAAACAAAGATCTGAATATTCCTGGAATTCATCTATGCACAAGATTAAAAAGGAAGATCAATATTCACTCATCTTTCAGCATTACTGGGTGTCAGGCTGCTCTATTCCTTACAACACTTTCACTTTCCTGCCTCTTCCCCATCCCCATCCCTACCTCATTCTGGCCACATAGAGATCCTCACCTTTATCTCCACCTGCTTCATCTCTGCCACCACCAGCGTCTAGACTCCACGGATTCTGTTCTACGTAGCACCATAGGGGCGTAATTGCTAAATAGCTTATTATGCAATCCTGTATTTCAATCAATCATGTTCAGTTCCTTCAAATGTCGCCTTATTGAACTACAGGTGATACTAAAGCACAGTGAGATCAATTTCACTAGTGATGTCTCAGTTTTACCTCAGTTAGCCATGAGTGTGACAGCCATTATACCAAGCAGAAGGACCCTAAGCAGTATAAACTGATATCTCAATATAAATACACAGAATCTGTAGTCAAAGGCAAGATTTCTGATATGAGAGGTTTTCTGGTTTCATTTGTATTCTGACATCTACTCACAAATCGCATGATTTAAGCAAGCCTTTAGCCTCTAATGCCAAAAATATCATATTTGATACATGACATTTTGTGGGGGTTTTGAGATGTCTACATCATCAGCGTGATTTTTTTCCCCAAAAAAACGAAACAAATTGCACAATATATCTTCAAGCAATGATTTTCAAATAAATAAAAATAGAAATGAATGCCAAATGTAGCAAATATAATGGAAATTAAAACTTATATATGAAAATACATATTTATTTATTTATTTTGTCAGAAGATTCAATAACCACTCCTGTTTTCAAAAATGGAGGCTTTCCAGGGTTAACGTTATCATTTTATACCAGAATTCCCCCAGAAGTTAGTTCTGCAGATTGCCAGGATCCTGAAATTATCTCATCTAAATGAAAGCAATGATATTTAAAATAATCACTGAAGTGCCGTCTGCAGTGAAAAGTGCATATTTTCACCATCATACCTCCTTGGAAAAGTACCACCTAGAAAACAATGTGGCAGCATGTGGCAGATTTTTTTTTCCTGCTATTAAAAGAATGTATAGTGTCACTGGACCTTATTTACTAATAGTTACATATCCACAAATCGTGCGTATACGAATGTTCCATCCACCGATCTGTGATTTATCAATATTTTCATATCTGCATTTGTTTGTACTTTAGTTCTTTGCTGTTCTTGGTAGAGCACATTTTGAGTCCCTATATCTTGCTGAAACATCCACTGATGTTCTTCTGCTCATTTACTGGTGTTTACATGATACATTCAATTCTATTAAATGTAAATGTATTATCATGCACTGTAGCTTCACAGTAAGAAGGTTCTGAGTTTGACTCCATGATTCTAAGCATTATAATTGATGACTGAATTTAGGGGTAAAAGTATCAATGCCAAAGTGGTCAATTTTTACCATTTTAATGTTGCAAAAATAATCTTATGAACATTAACTGTTGTTAACATACAATTTGATCTTATGACATAATAGACTTGAGGAAAAGTATATTAGTTTTTTTTTTTTAAAGACTGGAAATATGGCAAATGTCATATTAGAAAAAAACGTGGCTGTATTGACATTATGGATAATTCTATTAACTGGTAAGAGGATCAGGCACACGAGCAATAGTGGGTCATGACCTTCTTAAGGGACAACTCCCACTAAGGTTTAAATACCTGGGGCTCGCCACCATTCGGTTTTAGAACTGAAGAAGCTTCTTTGATGAGAGGTAACCCATCTTCAACAAACTTACAGAAGTCCGGTGACTTTCTTTCCAAGCTCCCTAGACAAGAGATCAAATTGCACTGATTGTTTATTTCAGGATCATTCTGTGAGTTCAACCTTTGTGAAGCGCGGAGATTTCAAGATCCTAGAAACACCCTTGCTTTATAGCCACACAACCAATTCACAGTTTGTGGTATAATTATCTCTGACACATATACTGTGATTTCCCTGGCCTGTACTTCAGGTCATGAAGCAGCACAGAAAGGTGACCAATTTTATTCACTTCATCAGTCACTTTAACGGCATGGCTGATTAGTTTCTAATTTCAGGTAAAGTCTAAAAAACGTTTAGTTTGCAAAGTTTAATTTAGCTACATTAACACATTTTAACTTTCCTAATATAATCCCATTCATTCACCACAAAGCATCATCCCAAATACATCAAAAACAACTCGTTTCACAACTGTTTATTTATTCAAAACTCAAAAGATGAGCGTTCTGTAGATGTTTATATGGTCGATGAATGCAAGTTCCAGAGTAGATAACAGCCAGTCTGCAAAGTAAAATTAGCTAGGGAAGGACAAGGAGAGTTCCTTGTTTGATGACCAGTCAACTGGTCTTAGATCTCTAAATAATGACTTTCTCTGAGACACCTCTTAAACCCTGGGCAACCCTTTACAGTAAATTTAAAGTATAAACACAGCATGATTAGCAGTCAAACATGTGAAAATGTCTCTGTTTTGATTCAGTGTCAGGCTTCTTCATATTGTAGAGTTAAACCTTTAGATCTGCTACACTCGATAACCATGTTGCTGGTATCCACACCTAAACAGACTGCACTATGTCAGCCTAAAAGATACAATGGCAATTAACCAGGATCGTGCGACATCCAAGAAAATCTGCACACAATACACATACAAAATATCACTCATTCACAGTCAATGTGTAACATTCTCATGCTCAGATATGTTGCTGATCAATAATGAATATTTGCAGAGCACTTATCGTAAGTCTTGAGTCATTACACCAAAGAATTTCCTTCAGCATTTCTACATGCCATGGACCCACCATCATAGAAACCAAAAGCTTGACTGAAGCACAAACCGATATGAGTAACACACATGGCCTCAGCTTTCAGTTCACGTACAGTAGATCTGCACCAATTTTGCTACAGAAAGTTAAATGAAATATAAATAATAAATAATAAACTGTTAATAAAAAGTCAGTTTTGTTACAGTTTTAGTAGCTCAGGGAGTGTCCTGATGGCACATTGGAGCAGTGTTGTTCTGTGCTCTAACAGTAGTATTAACAGCGCACCAAAGGCAAATAAGTTACTCCATAAAGAGCAAAGACGTTGTTCCTTCAGTAATCAAAATGTTGGTAATATTTACAGACTTAAACTCAACTGTTCGCCATAACAACCTCCATGCCAGCCAGCACTCGGCTCTATTTTCTGCATTACTCATGCTGAAATAACTGGGATGTGTCATACATTACTGTTATTGTTACGGTGTAAATGGAGGCAGGGAGGAGCAGCAAATGATGATACGGAGATGTTGTGAAGAGTATGTAGAGGGCCAGAGGGTGGAGGGGGAGGTTACCAACAGATATACACATGAGAAAGAAAGGAAAACACAGACAGAGAGCTGGGATAATGGCGAGTATTTACAGAAAGCGTGCAAAGAGGAGAAAATAAATGAGGGAAAAAAGAAGAGGGAAAGAAAGATGGAGATGCTCGAGGGGAGTGACACGATGGGTTCAGTATTCATCCTGGTCCAGGTGAGCTTGCTCATCAAGGTCTTCATCATCTGGAGGTGCAAAGCCTTCCTGAGATACAGAAAAAAAATATATATATCTATTATCAGGTCTTCTGCTCTCCTTGCTTTTAACTGTCAACAGTGGAGAGAGTGTGACAATCTGTTATATACCTGTTATAATGGATATATATATATATATATATATATACCTCTGTTGCGTAGAGAATGTCAATTATCCTGCTGAGAATGGGGTTGTTTTCACTCTCGTGCTCCTGGCAGATCAGCTCGATATCCCGTAGTTTGCTGAAGTAGAAGTCTCTTTCCTTCTCTAGGCCATCTACAGTCAACTTCAACTCCATCAACTTAGAAAGAGAGAAAAAGGTATGCTCAAGCTGGTAGTCAAAAACTAGTCTGGAGCATGAAATCAGAACAAAAGAGCCACAGTAAAAAACAACTTCACAGCAGGAAGAGTATACAGTACATGATACTGATGACAAGTCAATGTTAATCCACAGAGAAAAGTGTAACAGCTGTTTAACAGTACGGACTTCTATCCTTGCCGTTCAACTCTACCTGTTGATTTAGCTCCATGATTTCAGCATCACTGCCCCCATTTCTTGACAAAGTCGGATTCTTCCTCAAGGCTGGAGTGTTATGCTGGACCCGCTGCGGTGTTGGCATGTTTTTGGGAACTGTTGGGGATGTCCTCTGTGGTCCTGGAGTGGTCAGAGATGGTGGGAGTGGTTCAGCATTTCATTTAAAACAGATTTATTGCACTTATTTTGGCTTGTTAGCAGTTGTGGCGATGGATATAGCACATTATAGAGCGCTGATGCAATCATCTTGTAGAATAATTTTATGCCTTTGACATGTAATTGGTGAAAAGTTTTCAAATTGTTTTACAGCTAAACTGATTGAAATGACACATATTTAGAGTCCTGAGGTTAAATAGCCAAATTATTGATTTATTTATTTAAATGACCAAAGGTTGTGTTAATTTGACTCAAGATCTTAAAAAGAAAAGACCTGTTGCCTACTAAACCTCTATAAGTGCTTAAGCAAAGGTGTTTCAGATAAACTCAAAGACAAAACATGCGAACACATTATCCACAGGCTGTATATAAAAGATGGAAGCGGCTTTTAAGTCTAAAAAGTAAAGCCAATCAAGTAGTGCCAAACTTTTATTTTTATTTATCATTATTTTCTTTTTACTGGCCAGGATGGGGTGGCTTTCCTGGTTGCAAACAGATTTTGGGACTGTACACAGGTAAGTGAAAAAATGCCCTTACTTCTCATTAATTAAAGACCTCACAATATATTTTTCTAGTGAGATTATAGTATTGGTCACTTTGAACATTACAAAATCATGTTCATTTTGTAAATTATGGTCCTAGTAATGGTAAAATAACTGATATGCTTCAGGGTGCAACAAGCTAAGGAGCTAGCTGTTCAGTTTTTCTAGTACATACATTTTTTAAGCCTGTTTTCCAAGTTGCTCAAACTGTTCAGTATTAGCACCTGGCTAACCAAGATGGCTAACTAGTGCAAGAATTAACTGATCAACTGGACGCTCATGTTCAAATATGGTAAATGCCAAACTTGAGGCTTCGAAACAGCAGTCCACAATACAATAGTTGACATCCATCTTTTATATACAGTCTATGGTATTTTCAGTTTTAAGAATAAGTGCAATCATTCTTCCCATTTATAACACACTGCTTGCTAGTGACAAAGTCACAAAGCAGGCTTATGACATACTACAGCTTAAATTAGATTGTTTGCCATGATCTTCAAGCAATAAGCTTTCACAGAGACAGAGCGAGGCTGTTCAGGCTGACACAATTCTCCTTATAGTAGAAAGCAAAAAAATCTGTTATTTATCGAACCAGCTTTAATAGAGACAAAGCTGCAACAGTGTTGCATCAGTCGCTCGATGCAGGACACTGGGGAAATAACTATATTTGATGTTGCTGTAGGTGTTTGGGCATTATTGATCATGATCGATCAGAACAAATGTGGATTTCCTGCCAAACTAACGCTGCATCCTACTAGGCACTGTGACAATTACTAGAATATTATCAATGACTCACTCGTACCTAAAGTGTCATGGTTTTGCGAATGCTGGGCAGTGAGATGGATCAAAGAACTCATTCTGTGAATCGTGCTGCTCACACCACTTGCTTGCAGGGAGCGCTTTTGAGCCATCCAAAGCTCAGCAAGACCGTGCAGCAAAGGCAAAATTTTTGGCTTTACCTTGGTTTCTCTTTGGTTTGTGGATAAAGTGATCACCTGGATTGGGGGGAGGGGCCACGTCCTGCCCCTGTCTGGCTAGTAAAGGGTCATACTCCTTGCCGTCATAGTTGGCGTCGAAGAACTTCTTGAACCACTGCACAAATTCAAAGTTGTCCTGGAATTTCCCTTTTACAAGCTTTTCTACAGGAATTATCTGAATAATGGAAACAGGAAATGGCTGAAAAGCTCCACCTGATACACACATGAACAGTATAAAAGGTAAAACAATTCGTTATCTCAGGTATCATGAATGAAATAAATAATAATATAAAGGGATTCTGACTTTGTCAACACTCATCCGTTTAAAAGCTGCCTGAAGAACTTTGAAGTTGTGTATAAATTCATGCTCCAGCTTAGCTTGAAATTTGACCTTCTTCAGAAGAATGCACCCTGGAAACAACATGTCCATGAACTGGCAATACGCCGCTCCTTGAAAACATAAAGACACAACAAATTCATCTCATTATTTCGGTCAAGAGTTGGCCCAAAATGACCTCAGCAGCTTATTTCGGGGAAAAAAAAAATAACCTCACCTGAACAGAGCTGTTCAATCTTGGTGTAAGTGAGATGCAAAGAGTCGTTGACCCATGCCAGCATATCATGTCGGCTGAGGTTGTCAATGGACACAGATGTTGCGTACACATTCACTGCCATCCCTGAGTCGAAAAGAGAGAAATAACCACTCAGCTACATTTTCCTGTTAGCAAGATTTAAACAACCTCAAATGGAAATCGGAGGAAGAATATTGGTTAAAGATCACTTAATCCAAATCACAATAATTCATCTCTCTGATTCGTCAGTGCAAGGTATGAATATAAAAATGTAGGGATCGTCTTTATTATATAATCTAGGCAAAGTGAGCATCCTACATGCCCCTTAACCAAGCTGCCACATACTGTATGTAACATTTACCAAGCTTCTTATATTGGATTTAAGTCTTCAATAATGGTTATTATTCCAATTAATTACTTGCTAAAAACAATGTGCCTTTTTCTCATACAAAGACTGCAAAACATATAAATTTACTATACATGATTACTATACCACTACCTACTACACCACTATGGCTTTTAATCACTAGTAATTAACAATCATCACTATCAGTTTTTAAACTTTGGCTCTCTCCCATGTGTGCCTTTTCTCCTATCTCCCTCTGCTATTTCGTCTTTCCCCTCACCCCCAACCAGCTACAACTGCTCCTCCTTAATCATAGTTCTGCTAGAGGCTTCTTCCTGTTAAAAGGGAGTTTTTCTTTCCCATTGTCACCAAGCACTTGCTCATAGAGCGTCATCTGATTGCTGGAGTTTTCTCTCTAATATTATATAGTCTTTACCTTACAATATCAAAGCACCCGGAGGTGACAGCTGCTGTGATTTGGCGCAATATAAACAAGAATGAACTGAGCCAAACTGAATTATTATCTCAATTAAACATAAAGAGATAGCAACACATTCAAGAAGCTGGAATTAGGAAATGTTAAACTGACTTCTGACTCCATTAACTTGTGACTCTACATCACTGCACTACTTTCACTGAATCCATTTTTTTGCTGTATTGACCTGGATTTCGTAGTTGGGCCATGTTAATATTAAATCCTATAATCTATACAGATAGATTCCACAACTGCACTGCAGTTTCTTCAATTTTTAGGAATTATTTTCTCACCCCCTTTGACTGTAAATCTTGGGGCTGGGCCACAGTCTATTGCAGTTGCAAAGCCCACTGAGAATGGGGCTGTCAACCTTTTGAGGAGGAAATTTGACTTTCAGCCATAAACAGAGTCCCTAAGAAGCATCTTTATTCTCAGTTCTAATCTACAGATATGTTTCGAGCATAATCCTCCCTGATTAAACAGAGAAAAAAAAATCCAGAGTATTTGTGAGCAGCTTTACACATTTGGCATCTCCAGCCTTCTCTCTGCTCACTTTGCTTGCCCGTTAATGCCTTCCAACGGTGTCATGTCCAAATGATCTTGTAACATCTCAGACCTTTCCTGCACCAATATGCATATTAACACGGGCAACGTGGCGATTTTAAAATGATGCTTTTTAAGGTCACACGCCGCTCTGTCTGTACCTGACAGCCAAAGACTAATGAAACCACGTTTGTCAGTTTTTAGTTTGCTGCTGAATCGTGCTGTGATTTCTGATGACAACACTTCTATTGTGAATGCACCTTCAGCAACGCATTCTCCCACAGGCCATTGGCTTTACTGAAATTGTATGGCTGTAGCGTCTAACCCTATGAGCAACTACTAATAGTCAGGATGAGAAAAAATCATGTTTCAGCTACATGAGCAGTCAAAGACCACGCAGTGGGCGTATATTTATTAAATAAGGGCGCTTGTATCGAGAGCGGCGCACGAAGGGAAGTCAATCTATTCTCCAAAAATCTATCGGGCCTTGGAAAAAGCTCCCATAATGACTGCAGCAAAAAAATTAAAAAATAAATAAAATCCTGAGTGCAAACCGCTGAAGTCAAGCAAGAGCAAATGGGCGGGGGTCTGACATTTCAAACCGGAGCTGAGAACAATAAATGTGCCCGTTTGCTGGGTGCT
>VVHJ01002731.1:0-14133 GCA_015107715.1 Tylochromis polylepis | reverse complement strand
GTTTGATGAAGACAGAGTATCCCCTTCGTCGCCCCCGGCCCGCATCCACACAGGGCAGGCTTTGTGAGACGCACAGTGCTTTTATTGTGGAGGGGAATGTCTGAACTCCCACTCGACATCATGTACATGTGCATCCTCACACACACACACACACACAATCTTCATCATAATCAGAGAAACAGAGTGAAATAAAGCTGCTGTGTGTTGAATACCTTCACATGTTGGAGAAATCTCTACATGTCTATTTGTTCTTCACTTATCTCTACAACTGTACACGTGATCTGCTTCAAATTTGGCAGGTGTGTTGCTGGGGTAACAGTTAGATGTGGTGCTAAGTTTGAGGTCATATGGATGAGCCGTTCTCTTTTTTTCTTGCTGAAGACCGTTCTCTGCTACCTACAGTAACTGCTGCCTGCTCCACTCTGTGTTTAGGGTGAGGGGCAAACATGCTTGTTTGAGAGGACATTTATACAATCCCAAGTTACCCCTCAAGTTAACCATCAAAACTAAGCAGCTGACCCTAAGCTAAGCTTAATTCTAAATTTAACCATAAAACCAAGGCTTAAAATAAACTTCTAACCAGTTTTGATGGTCAAAAACTGCTTCTGACAAAAGCAGCTAGAAAAAGATTTGTTTAATTTTAATTTGGTCATGTTGTTTTGGAAGAGTAGTTTATAAAGAAGCTGTATCCCACAATTGCACAGGCAGGTTTTGAACATCGCACATATATTCAGTGAATATAACCTCATAGCTGCCCCCTTTTCAAAACAGTAACTTAATGATAGCCTGCAATGATGCATCTGTAAATTGTAGCTACAGTAACATGGGTTATATTCTCTGAAGGGCCTCTGCATCATTACACTTACTAAGGTTTCATTCATTCAGTCGCAGTGCTGTCTCAAACAATATGAGTTGCAAGAATTCAGAAGCAATAAGTCGTAGAAATCTTCAAGGCTACAATTTACACCACTTCAGTGATGCCTGTATTAGACACTTAGCTGACCCACTTTCTACCATTTGCAGGGACTTTTTCTGCAGTTATGAGGGCCTTTTCAAAAACTTAACTATCTAATCAAATTGATCAAAGTCCTGATGATATGGGGTTAGGGTTAGCAACACAAAGATGTCGATGTCTTCTTTCGTGAGGAGGATAATGAGGAAATATTTAAGTAAACTGTTTAACAACTTTATTTGGGGTGAAATCACTTAAAATGTAAAATTCCCTATTTTATGTTTTATGTTTGCCTGGTGAGGTGTTAGTGTGGACAGTTTTTCAAATACAATGCTGCAAAGTTAAAGTGGACCTATAATGCTTTTCCAGTCATATATATATACTGTTACATTGGTGAATTAAGCACGGCCAGAGCTTCAAATAGTGAGGTCAGGGTATGACCAAGACAAAAACTCAGGCTTCAGACTGCTCAGCATGCTCTGTTTCTGGCAGTTTTTTCTGCTTTTGGCTCTGTATGATGCCATCCCGTGTGTCTGTGCCTAATATGGTCTTCTAGGCACACAGCTCCAGCTGTGAGTCTAGAAGTCCGACCCACTAGCTGTTAAAACCTTCTGTTTATGAGAAACTAAAACAGCTTTTCAGCTATTTCAGTCAGAGGAGCTACACTGAGGCCCACTGATCACACACTGATCAATCATGCAAAGCTTCCCTAGCAGCATCCAGAAAAATATGGAGCTAAGAATAGGCAGAATTTAAAAAAAAAAAAAAAGCTCCAAAACTGATGTCAGCTACAGAAATCCAATAATCCAACAGGCCTTTGAGCTATCTGTTACATAAATACTGTAGTGGCAGGAAGCACCAAGATGAACTAATTCAGTTGACTAAACGTCTCTTTCCACTACTCTGTTTACAGAGATGGTTCACGAAGTCCACTGACACTTAGAATTGCTTCACATGGTTGAACTGTGGGCCTGAGTTCATGAATGGTGTGCTGTACGGAAACTGTTCATGTTGTGAATGCCACGCTCATATACCAGTGACGTTTGCTTTTTCTAATGACATCCTTTAAATGTCACATTTAAATGACACATGAACCATCACATATAATTACAGTCAATTTATTTTCTTTCTGATTATATTCAGAATCATCCCACTGGGAAAAATCTGCTCTGCAGGCAACCACAAAAGCAGAGAACACCCAGAAGACTTTCTCATGTTGGGTACGAATAACAACATTATTCATGTCCACTGTAGTCTTTGAGTTTACACTTTGTTTTTACTCAACCCTGGTTTAAAATCAAAGAGAAAGAAAAAAAATAGTGCAAACACAAATGTCAACTCTGGCTTCAAGGTTTTCAAATCTTTGTATAAAAATTCTGTCACAGCTGATAACAATGAAAGCAGACTTATTTCAAACTCATAGTTTATGTTCCTGTTACAGAAACTACTCGAGTATAACCACTGGACGAGAGAACAGACGAGGACGAGTATTCACAAGTGGTGAGATGAAGCTTCGTATGTTTTTAAACTTTACTATGCATTATTTTGCATGCATATGAATCGGTAATTATGATCCAATAAACAGATGTACAGTGCTTAAAAATGTAGTAATCCACCTCTCCACTAAAGGAACAAAAGTGTGCCAAGAAAATATCCTCTACACCTTTCCAGCACAACCACCTCCAGCCTAAACTGTTGATATAAGGCAGGATGGATCCATGCGCTCATGTGGTTGCCATCAAATTCTGAACCTGCCATCCAAACGCTGCAGCAGAAACTGAGACTCATCAGATCTCATCATCTTCTGTTGTCCAGTTTTGGTGAGCCTGTGTGAATTGTAGCCTCAGTTTCCTGTTGTTCAGTTTTCT
Source organism: Tylochromis polylepis (assembly GCA_015107715.1). NCBI lineage: Eukaryota > Metazoa > Chordata > Actinopteri > Cichliformes > Cichlidae > Tylochromis > Tylochromis polylepis. The sequence continues at coordinate 11,313 of VVHJ01002731.1, read as the reverse complement.
GCTGCTGTAGCTGTCACAGGACTCACTCTTACTCACTGTGATATTTTTAAGTAAAACATGGCCAAATAACATACGGTAGCTGGATTTACCCCTACAGAAGCCCTGAAGCTAATCCTATATTCTTCTGCATAAACGTATTTAATATCATAATTAATAACATTAAAACACGCTGGAATTATCATCTAAAGATTAAGGCAAGTATCTTTGACTAAAATTGGAATAAATGGACTTTATGTAAAAATCAGAAAATATTTATCAATGCCCCAATATTTTGTTCTGTGGGTTCTTTTTTTTCTTTTCTTATTTTTGTATCTGTAAAAAAAATCGGGTTTAGATAATGGACAAAAAGAGAACAAAACAAAGAAGCACTGGAATAATATTTGTCATGAATATAGGAAAAAGAAAATGAGCCATTAGAAAAAACAAAGGCTCATTCATATATATATATATATAAAGTTTGGTCACGTGAGGCTTAAAAAAAAGCTATAAACTTATAAACTCTTCTTTTGCCACTTTGCAAAGCAGATATTAAACACAAAACCTGTGCAGGGAGCCTTCAGGTTAACCATCCCTGTGCCCTATGCTCCTTTCTTACCTCCAGGTGTCCCACGATGCAGAAGCTCTCGGCCTCATTCAGTCCGCAGGTGGAGGAGGCGGTGAGTTTGTGAGCCCTGCCGATCAGCAGGTCACCTGTGGCTGGGTAGCAGCTGCCCTCGGTGCAAATATCCGGGAACTGCGGAACCTGCTGTGCCCTGACAGGCGCCCACAGGGCTGCAGGGAGGAGAGACTGCTGTCAGTGAGATGTCAGCACAGAGCACTGGCCTCGCTCTTCTTTTGGTTTTAATGATAAAAACCAGCACCAGAAAAGGCTTGCGGTCAGTTTATGTCAATTAGAATCACATGAATTCACTCTTCAGATGAGAATTAAGTGCGCAGCTGTGGGAAAGTGCTTCATTGAAAGTTTTATTTAGTTCTTAAACTGTCCTCCAGCATTTGTTTTGGAACAGAAAAACAGGAAAACGATGGATAATCGTTTGCAGATGGCTCTCATTACATGTGATGAGAGCGAACATGTTCCAGCAGATCAATTTTAGCCAAATAAAGTTGTTCAAATTAAAACTTCAACTCACCCAAAGTGGTTAAAAGGTGGATTATGAGCGACATGGCCCGGAGCCGTGCATTGACAGATTGTCGGAGATGTTCACGGTCCTACAGCAGAGAGTGTGTGCTGATGTGTGTGTGTGTGAAGTGTGAAGTCAAAGGCAGAGGGTGTTGTCTTGTAGAAAGTCCGCATCCCACCAAACAACAACTCCACCCCGCTGTCAGCAGCGCGCCACGGAGAGATCTGGAAAACGAGCGCACCCTCTGCTGGAAGGCCTAAAGAATTAGTTTTTTACACGTTGATATTCGCAGTTTTCTGCTCATAGTTTATTACTTCATTATAAAAGCCTGAGTTTAATTCTGTTTAACTGTCCTCTTTTATGTCCCAGAACTATTGTTTGAATTTTTGTAAAATTGTTTTGATCGTTTTTGGGGGTAAAAACTAATAAAGTTTGCTTATTTATAAATTTCCTTGTCCTTTATCAACTCGATCCCTGACAATTTCGAAACAATTTTTAAAATAAATTCAGCGTCAGAGGAAATATTCAATGTTTCGGGTAAAAATAAGGCATCATGTGAGTGTCACAAGATCAAAAACAACTACTTAAGTTTAAAAATATACTGGAATGGCATATATGCAGACTGGCCTTTATCAGGATAATCTCCCATTTATGTTGTATTTTTATTAATAAAAATATGGAAATCAGCTGGGATAATTCTGTTTTATACACTGCAGGGGAGCTAGATTCACCATGGTTTGTTTTTGACTCCCCCACCCCCACCCCCTGGCTTACAGGTTTCCAGAACCAAGAGAAATAAAAAAAACCAGTATGCATTTCTACTTAAAGACTAAAATATCACAAAATAAATCGTTGTATTTAGAACTATGGCATCATCGCCTGCAACCCCAAGTCTAAAAACAGTTGTGATTCTGTATAAAATGTAAATAAAAACAGAATGCAAAGATTTACAAATTTCATAAACCCATATTTTAACTCCAAGTTTAATTTTTTCAGGGGTGAAAACAAGCTTCCATAACACCAAACTCAATAAGATAAATATTTGTCACTATATGTTTGTAAACGGTAATGCGTGTTTGAATTGTTATTAATTCTTTGCTGGATAACATTTTTATAGGGAGTGACCAGGATGTATAGGATTAGAAATGAGTGTATCAGAGGGACAACTCAGGTGTTTAAAGGGGGAAGGCTGAGATGGTTTGGACATGCGCAGAAGAGGGACAGAGGATGAAGATGGAGCTGGCAGGCAAGAGGAAAAGAGGAAGACCTCATAGAAGATTCAGAAAGGAGAGCGAATGAGATGGAGGCAGTGGCGACCCCTACAGGGAGCAGCCGAAAAATAAAGAAGAAGACTGCTCTTAAAGCGGAATGCAACTTTAACGAGATGTGGAACGTCGGACTCTTGTTGGAGACGGACCGGAAGTAGCGTGCGGTTACAGAAGAGACTTGTGAAGTGTTGCACCTGGTAAGTTTATAAGCGGCTGTTTTTTGGCCACTGAGGAGCTCATTTTTGTGCAGTTTTGTGAAACACGTTCCTCTCCAGCTGCTTCCCGCTGTAAATCCGGGCTTGTGGGAAAAAATCGTTGATTACGGGGGTTTGTTTCGAGCATGCATCCTGTGGCGGGAGAGCCCTGAAGCCTCGATTCTCCTATGAGAACCCGGAGCTCTGACTTTGATGGTCGGTGCTACATAAACTGGGCTAATTTCACCTCTGGCTTAACTCTGAACTCTCACTGTTGCACATATATATGAACTTATTAGTAAAACTCTCTCCAAATCTCCGAAACAAACTATAGCGGTAGCGTTAAAAGGATGTGAGTTATTATAATATTACTTAAATATTTCTCTCTTCAAAAATAAAAATGATATCAGTTTGCTTCTCATATTTGCTTCTGTGTACACATTTTTTAAATTTTATTTATTTTTTTTGACATTATTTACTTCAAGCCATGTAAAAGCAAGCCGATAGCTATGTTGAAATGTGCCAGGTCATTTTTGGCAGTTACTATAAAGCAAGGGTGTCAAACATAAGGCCCCGGGTCTAAAATTGACCAGGCAAACACAATCCGGCCCACTGTTAAGCTTTAGAAAATGTCAAGTAGGGTATGCATTTTAGACCATTAATTGTATTTTATAAGTTTTGCTGCTTTTTCTACTGTTAAGGACCTCTGTCGTAGCCGGTGGTACTACATTAAAGTAATTAAGTGATGGCTACAAACTGTATTTGTGTAATATACCGAGTACACAACGTTATATATATATATATATATAAATAAACAGATGTTTTCTGTGAGGTAACGAAAACTTTATGTTCTACAATTACTAGACGGTCTGAAACTACCAGAACTTTTTTCTTTTCTTTTTTTTTGTAATTTTACACATTTTTCATAGTTTCACTGGTGTGGCTCACTTCAGTTGATGATGTATTCTATTTTTTGTTTTCTAATTATTTTTAATTTTTATTTCCTTTTGACTTTTTGTTTGCTGGTTACCAGAGTAGATTTTCTTACTTCATTTTAGCGTTTAATGTTTGAAAATGTTTCATTTTTTTTAGTTTCAGTGTTAGTTTTAGTCTTTTTAGTTATGACTCACAGTCTTGTAGACTTCCAGAGTCTCAATAAACACATTCATTGAGCCAGAGAATATTGGAGAGAAACAGTAGTTTTTCTGATACTCACGTACTGCCATGACTTCGGTGTATGCTATGTTTTAAATGTGCAGCTGCAATGAGTAAGCTTGGAGTTGTGATTATGATCAGGTGATTTGGACACACATCTCAATTGGAAACTCTTCTTGAGCCCCATATGAAGTTCCAAAATACACTTTACAGTTAAAGACAATACATGAAACTAAAACTGTACAGGAAACAGACAGATAACATGTAGTCAGCCACATTTTCAACATCCCGTTTGTTGTTGCTGATTAAAATGGTTTCTCTCACTCATCAACGAGTCAGTCAGCATTCCTGCTTTCATGAGCTGAGGAGTGAAAAGCGAAAGTTTGATGTACAAATGGTTGAAATGAGCTTTGTCTGAAGGTGTGTGGGCTCAGAGTAGAGTCGCCGTTCCTCCATGTCAAGATGAACCAGCTGAGGTGTTTCGGGCAAGTCCAGGTGGTCCAGCTGGCTGCTTTGGGAACGCCTCAGTGTCGCAAGAGAAGAGCTGAAGAGGAACGTCCGAGCTTCTGGTTTGATTGCTGCCCCAACAACCCAGACATGGATAAGCGGCAGAAGATGGATGGATGGAGATATTTTAGTACAATGATGACATGTTTATGTTAACCTTACTCTTTTTTTTTGTTTTTTTTTGTCTGTTTTAGAAGTACTTTCAAGCTTAAGGAAGATATTTGCAGCTAGCACATGATTTCTATTGTGTTTTTCAGATCTGCGCTGTATTGTTCTCAGCTGCTTTGTCTTCAGTCAGAAGAAAGATGCTTAGAAGTGCATCAGCACAGGTGAGGAGGAAACAGTCATCAATGGACCATTAAAAACCGTACCAAATAAAGTCAGTATTAGTTTTATGGGTAGTAGGTATTGTAATTAACAACAGATGGGTTGGAAAAAAAGTTAAAATTGTAAATATATATTTTTTAAAAATCTTGTTGCCAACTTTTTTGAAGTTTTTTTTGGTTGTTCCTTCTCAGATCATCCGGCAGGCGGTGAGGTACAGGAGTACAGACGCCAGCCTCATCCTGGAGAGATGTGAGTGAAGTTTGTCTTCTCGAGCTTCTCTTGTCTCTGCTTTGAGGGGTTTTGAATCTTTTTATAGATGTTCAGTTGGGTTGAGATCAGGACGTCAGGTCGCTGCAGTGTTTTCTGGTCATGGGGGACCGTGACTGTGTCTGGTTATTACACATGAATTCAAAGGGAATTTTCATAAACACTGGGCCAACTGTCATAAATATGCTGTCTGTGTGTGTTTCAGCGATAAACCGGGTGCAGCTGTTAGGTCGGGTCGGTCAGGACCCGGTGATGAGACAGGTGGAGGGCCGAAACCCGGTTACCATCTTCTCATTAGCGACCAATGAGATGTGGCGCTCTGGAGAGGGAGAAATGAGCTCACCAGGTAGGAGTGTATAATGTAATCTTTAGACCCAACAAAAGATCTACTAAAAACTTACAATAGACCTCCAAATGATGTTCATGCTATTATTCTCATGTGTCAAGCATAAGGCCAGGGGGCCAGAATTGGCCCAAGAAAGACTCCAATTAGGCCCACTGTACATCTTTAGGAAATGTGAACCAGAGCAAAAGTTTAGGTCTTTTACTGCATTTTGAGACCTTTTGCAGCTCGTCCTGCTTTAACTGCCATTCATACTACACCAAAGTAACTAAGCAATCGATACAAAATTAAGTGATCAACTAAAAATAGGGCATTTCCTGTGAATTAACAGAAACTTTTAGTTTTATCATTACACGACAGTCTGAGCAATGATCTACCAGAACTTTTTCTCTAATTTTACATATTTATTTCTTATGATTTACTCCCAAAAACTTGTGCGGGCAGAATTGTTGGTTTGTTTGTTTTTTTTGTCAGTTACTACAGCAGCATTTCTTTATCATGTAGAAAAACTGAGACGTACTGTTGACATTGACCCATTTATCTTATATTAATATATCTCATGGATTAAATGTGTAGTTAAACTTGAGCGAAAAGGGCATTTTCACTTAAGATCAAAGTGGGCTGTATGTGGTTTGAGCAGTGTAAAATGACTTTGACATCCCTGATGTCGATGTGTTGGATTAGTGCTGTTTATATGTTAGGATCTTTAGGGTAATCTTGGGATAGCGTAGTGATTTAGGTTGGTATGATAATGTACATATGCATTTGGTGCATGTTGCTTGTAGTTTGGGCCCGTATTTATAAGCTGTGGTTAGCATTAGGAGAGTCCCATTTACTAAAGTAACCGCCACCCCTGTTTTCGTTCTGATTTGGTTCAGTCTCGTTTTAGACATTGAAAGCACCAATATTCAACAGGGTTTGTGATGATTTGGTCAGCATTGTTTCATTTTGCTGTTGCTCAGTTATATTTACCTACCCCACTGCACGATTTTGATCCTGTATCTGCAGATCAACATGCACTGATATTACCTGCTATTTTTCCTGCTAGACGCTTTTCATATCATGCATTTTCTGCAGGGCGAGGGCTGTTTGCACTTCAAGGTCTCATTTTTCTTTGCCTGCATCCCTGAATTAAACACGAGCATTTCAGTGTCGGTGTTTCTGTGATAGTCGCTAAGTAGCAGACACATTCTCTGTATTTTAGCTTCAATATTCAAATGAAGTAAAAGGTCAAGTATTCTTTTAAAAGGTTTAAATGCTTTTTTATATATATATATATATATGTATAACAAAGCTGAGTGAGCTGATGAGTGGGTCCAAATAAAGGAGGAGATATAATAAGCTGTCTGGATGATGTTTCAGTAACAACAAGTGGGAGATTATTTAGGAAACTAATGGACTTTAACAGATTAAATGGTTAACTCTGGAGCTTATATTTTGGTGGGATATTCGTATTGTTGTGACATCACTGTTTTATCAAAGTTGGATGCAACTGTTTGCATTTGCCACTAGAGGGCGTCGGCGAACGTGAACAGATTGTTATTCATCACTGCTGCTGGATTTCAAGGTTTTGAGTCTAGACGGCTGCTCTTCATGTGCTTCTGCACTGGGCTCAGTCATCATCAGACACTCCAGCCTTTATGGTTCAGTCATCATCATCATTAGAAATTATAAATACAAGTGATGGGACGTGTCTCAGAGCTCACTGTGATAGAAAAGCAGTGCAGGCAGCCTTTAAAGTGTTTAAATATTAGAATGAATACCCTCCAAATAAGATGATTGACAGCTTTTCTCATGTTTTCTTGGGTTTAGGTTGGTTTTTAAAGGTATTTCAAGCTCTCTTGTTTCTTCAGAGTGTGTCTGAATACCAGTTAATCTGATTCACCTGCTGCTGTTTTCTGACTCCAGGTGACATCAGCCAGAAGACGACGTGGCATCGTGTGTCCATATTCAAACCTGGTCTGAGAGATGTGGCATACCAGTATGTCAAAAAAGGGTAGGACCTGTGCGTTTCCTGTACAGGCAGAGGACTGAACTATGAATACATTTGTAGTTTTACTGCACTTCTGTGGGTGGGAAAAGAAAAAAGCTGTACGACTTATTCTTACCATCTCTCTAAATGTTCCCAAACCTGAGCCAACAACATCAGAGTAATCTTATCTGTGTTTATCCACTGTCAGACATGGGCTGGCTTTCCTCTGATTGGCTGCCCCTCATACACAGAAGGTTTGATGTACATGTGGGTGGGGCTTCTGTGAGATGGCCATGTTAAGAATACCCACTCTGTGACATGTGAATTTAGAGCTGTTTGACTGTAAAAATTACTGTAAAGATCAGCATTCACCTTTGTGACAGTGTATATATGACAGAGTTAGAGATGGAGGTGAGGCTCAGATGGTTTGGACACGTGCAGAGGAGGGAGAGGGGATTTATCGAGTAAAAGATGCTGACATTGGAGCTGCCAGGCAGGAGCAGGTTGTTCTCACAGCCTCTGTGACAAGTAAACACAACCTGATGTAAAATCAGTGGTAGTGCTTCTTTACCTTATAAAGGCATTTTATTAGTATTTCAGACTAAAAAAAATGCTCTTTGGTATTTTGAGTAAGAGTTTTATACTCAGTAACTCCTACAACATTGAAAACGGTGACACAGAACTTCTGTTTGCAGATATAAAAATATGTTTTTATGGCCTTTTAAAGCTCCAGACTCTACTCCTCAGATTAGGAGTTTCAGAATAAAAGAACATCATGTGAATGAACCATCATCATTTTCAGGTCTAGGATTCTAGTGGAGGGGAAGCTGGACTATGGTGAGTACGTGGACAAGAACCAAGTCAGACGTCAGGCCACCACCATCATCGCAGGTGAGGTTAAACACCCTCACACACTCGGGCCTGATTTAGACTTCACCAGGTAGTCTTTGTATCGGCATTGCCGACATTTATTACTTGTTAATTACCGTGTGGTGTTGTCTCTGTGTTTCATATGCTGTACCAGCCAATAGAAAGACATAAAATGCTGGGACCTTTGTGCAGCATTCTGGGGTTTTTTGTTACAGTATAGATTTCCAGTTGAATCTATCTCTCAACATGTGACCCTGATGTTCTCCTCTCTGATTCTTTTTGATTCTTTGCAGACAACATCATTTTCCTGAGTGATAACGTGCGAGACAGAACTTGAAGGACCTTCCTCTCCCTCTCCCTCTTCGTCGCCACCAAACACCAAGGCGACTTCTTTTTGTATTTTCTTCTTTATACCAAAATAAGACTCAAGGACGTGAAGTAAAGGAACTGTTTTCACAAGAAGCCGGGGGGACGGACAGGATAAGCTTTGATCGTGTTTGACTGCGGCACCACCTGCTGGTGCACATGAAGTCTTTAAGGCTTCAGGAGGACCAGAAAGAGTTCAGCTGTAGTAAATATACACCTACTGATTATGACTTAGAAGTTACAGATAACGTTAATGTTGTTTAATCCATCCAAGTTGTTCTAAACACTTCTCCTGAATCATAACTTTAACCATAACCATAAGTTTGGGGACTCTTTGAAAAGTTGTAGCTCTGTTAAGAGCAGCTCTCACTCTTACTGTGACTTGTAATGTTATAGTTTTTGTTTCCTTGTGCCAGTAAAGACAAACTGTCTTTATAAGCTGAAGTTGTTTCATGGTGAGAAAGACAAATTTACCCTGTGAGCCAGTTTCACAAGGACGCCCACAAACCCGTTTAGAAATTCAAATTAAATTCTGCCTGCAAGTTATTTTCTTTTATCGCAGCTCTCCGTCACACTTTATGCTTGAAATCGTTGAGTTTTCTAGGAAAGATGCAGCAATAATCTGTATTTAAAGTAGCAGCTGCGAGGTTAACTCACAGGTTAGGTCTTCTTTTATGGCCTAACGCAATCTCCTGCTTCTTAAATTAAATAAAGCTTTCAGAAATTCACTGGATTATGTGAAAAATGCATCACCACAAAGCTGAAAACAGGTTTGTTTCTCCATGCGCATGAAATGTTGATGTGTTGCAGATGGTGTTAAAATCAGATTTATGACAGGTAATCCAATTTCAGGATGCCTGTGTCTGAAACTAAACGGCTTCAAAGGGAGAAGGTCTTTTGTTTTTTTTTTCTTGGAGTTGAATTAAACTGCTTCCTGTCTCTTCCTCGAGCAGAAAGCTGCTCAATGTTAGAAGCAGAGTCACCTCAAGTGTTGCAATCTACATGCAGTTTGCACATTTTTGTCTTGCCACACGATCGCCCTCAGGAGTGGACGCTTCTGCAAAATAAGATACAGCTCTAATGTGGTAACAGTTTTGTCCCATTTGACCCAATGTTACATTTTTTTTTCTTCTTTTAAAGAAGAGTATTTTCAGCATCTTTATTGCAGCTCGGCTCATGAATAAAAGCAATTTCACTGGATTACACATTACAGTGTGGCTAACTTGACAAATGTTATCATTTACATTTACTCTTGTTTTCTGCTCTGTCACTCTCTTGTCAGTTACACTCATCTGTTTATCTTCATTTCCTTCCTGCACACTGACTGAACTATGCAGGAAGGACATAATAGACATTTATTTTTTTTTAAAGATACATATATGTTCACTTCCTAAAGTTACAATAAACAAAATTTATGTTTAAAATGTTTGATAATTGCACTTAAAAATACTTTACTTGAGATAAAGTAAGATAAAAAAATGAGAGAAAACATTTGAAATAAACTGAAAAAGTAATTTTTATACTTAAGGTATAATTTTTTAATATTGTTTTGAAATGAACTCGTTAAACCCGTGTTTTTGTTTTTGTTTTAACCAAAATAATGTGATTGGCTGCTTCAGTAGCAGCCGGGGTGGGATTAAAACGAGAAAGTATTCTTGGCCTAAAGCAATTGGTCACATGAGTTTTCAAAGTTCCTGATTGGCTAGTAAGGTTGTCAGTGAAAGGCTCTGAGGGGCTCATAAGAGCTCTGATTGGTCAGGCAGATAAATGTGGGCGGGTGGTTGAGTTACGGGAGAAACCTGTGGATTCAACACCAAACAACCACAATGATACCGGAAGTAGTTTCGTTTTAATTAAAAAATAAATGCTAAAAATAGTTTTTGTAAGTAGACTGAGGAATGACTTTAGTTTGTAACTTTAATTAGTTACTCTTTCTTCATAACTCACAGACTAGAAAAAGACAACTGATATTCTTTATTTTTAATAAGAAAAACACTATAAATTTTCATTTTCATGCAAACACATCATACTAAACCATTAGATCTCAAGCAGCAGCAATATTCAAAGCAATCACAATATTCTAATAATGTAACTAAAAAATCTTTTCAAGTGATAACCTAGGGATAAATGAATTTACGTTTAAATTCCCAATCATCTAAACGTTGGGTAATATTTGCATGGTGGAATGACCACACCACATTAAAAGCCATTCAGAGTTCATGGTTTGTACAATATCTAAGAAATATACTGGATTAGAGCAGACACCTTACACATGGTCAAAAACTGTACAGCAGTAGTTTCAGATACATAAATCTAATCTCTGAAAATGTTCCAGTGAATGTATGTGTGCAGCAAAGTATTTAAATAAAGTTTTTCCAAGACCCAGAAAGCCCTTTGACCAGACGTTGTTGGTTTTATATTTAAATGTAAGCAAAGTGCAAAGGTAACCAGGCAGTCTTTAAATCTTAGCTGAAGACTTAACCTTTTTTTTTTGGTGGTGGCTGCTGGATAAGTTGCTCATACAGTGTAAAAGCTTTGATGCAATGATAATAACTTTTATTTTTTTAAAAAGTAAAAAGAAACTCTAAATAAGCTTTAAATAATAATTCTATAAATGTCTACACTTAACTGTTATTATTATTATTATTATTTTATTATTATTATATTACAAAATGCTACTGGTAGTAGTAGTTTTTGACATCATAATTAACAAAAACTAATAATTTTATATGCAAATAATATCTTTGCGTGTATTATTATTATTATTATTAAAACAATATCGTTGTTGTTGTTGTTTTTAAATTACTGACATTTCTTTCTTTGCCAACAACAAGAGAAAAAAAAAAAAGCTCTGCAATCACTATTTGGTCTTTTATTTTGAAATTAGAGACAGGAAGCTCTGCTTAGTTAACGTGAGTGTTTT
>VVHJ01002727.1:0-12701 GCA_015107715.1 Tylochromis polylepis | reverse complement strand
CCCTGAATCCTCCCTTAGTTATGCTGCAATAGACGTAGGCTGCCGGGGGATTCCCATGATGCATTGAGTTTTTCTTTTCCAGTCACCTTTCTCACTCACTATGTGTTCATAGACCTCTCTGCACTGAATCATACTTGTTATTAATCTCTGTCTCTCTTCCACAGTATGTCTTTATCCTGTTTCCTTCTCTCACCCCAACCGGTCGCAGCAGATGGCCGCCCCTCCCTGAGCCTGGTTCTGCCAGAGGTTTCTTCCTGTTAAAAGGGAGTTTTTCCTTCCCACTGTCGCCAAAGTGCTTGCTCACAGGGGGTCATATGATTGTTGGGTTTTTCTCTGTATGTATTATTGTAGGGTCTACCTTACAATATAAAGTGCCTTGAGGCGATTGTTGTGATTTGGTGCTATATAAATAAAATTGAAATTGAACTGAACTGAAACACAGCTGTCTATATAAGGTCTCATAGTTACAGGTCATGTCAGAGCACAAACTAAGCCATGAAGTCCAAGGAATTGTCTGTAGACCTTGGAGACAGGATTGTACTGAGGCACAGATCTGGGGAAGGGTACAGAAAAATTTCTGCAGCATTGAAGCTTCCACCGAGCACAGTGGCCTCCCTCATCTCTACAACTGGCCCCATGACTAATCTGAGCACTGGGGAAAGAAGGGCCTTAGTCATGGAGGTGACCGTAAAAGGCACATGACAGCCAGCTTAGTTTGCCAAAAGGCACCTGAAGGACTCGCAGACAACGACACACAGAATTCTGATGAAACAAAGATTGAACTCTTTGGTCTGAATGCCAAGCAACATGTGTGGAGGAAAGCAGGAACTGCTCAACACCAATACCACCCCTACAGTGAAGCATGGTGGTGGCAGCATCATGCTGTGGAGATGTTTTTCAGCAGCAGGAAGTTGGAGACTCGTCAGAGTTGAAGGAAACATGAATGCAGCAATGTACTTGATGATAACCTGCTACAGAGAGCTTTTGATCTCAGACTGCAGCTAAAATTCATCTTCCAACAGGACGATGAGTATAAGCACAGCCAAGATATCAAAGGTGTGGCTTCATTCTGTGAATGTCCTTGAGTGGCCCAGCCAGAGCCTGGACTTTAACACAGTTGAACACCTCTAGAGATCTGAAAATGGCTGTGGAGCGATGCTCCCCATCCAACCTGATGGAGAGGTTATGCAAAGAAGAACGGGAGAAGCTGCCCAAGTTTGTAGCAATATACTCAAAAGACTTGAGGCTATAATTGCTGCCAAAGGTGCTTCAAAAAAGTATTGAGCAAAGGCTGTGAAAATGTGTGTAAATGTTATATTTGTGAGTTTTTTCAAATAAATTTGCAAGAATTTCAAGCAAACTCTTTTCACTTCGTCAATATGGGATACTGTGTGTAGAATTGTGAGGTGAAAAATGAATTTAATCCATTTTGGAATAAGGCTGTAACATGACAAAATGTGGAACAATTGACGAGCTGTGAATACTTTCCAGATACACTGTATATGTTTCACATGTTCCTACCAAACAGACGCAGCAGGTGCGGTGCTCCGTACACCTGAGACATCGGCACATCCGCGTGTTCAGCCAGGATCTCAGCGTACTGCGGCCTCTCAAACTTGTAAAGCAGCTGAGTGCCCAGCATGACGTTGAAGTACTCCCGGATCCCTGCCACCACTTCACTCACAGCGTATTCCCTAAGCGAACGGAGAAGAGAAAAGTCACGTATTTGGAGAGATTACTGGAGACAGCAGAGGTCACCCCTCCATAGAACAGTCAATAGTACAGATCTGAACAGTTGCATGAGAGAAATCACTGGGCTTACTTTTTCTCAAAGTTGTTTTTGTTGTGCTGTGATGCAGCAAATGTGAGAAAGCAGACAAGTACTATTATAAAAAGACTGGTTGAGAAAAAAACAAATAAAAAAAAATCAAATAACAGCAACTGTCACTCCAATAACTGGCTACAGACTATTTAAAAAAAAAGGAAAAAAAAGACTACAAACTCACTTATTCTGGTGTATTTTTGTTTTGAAGCAAAAAAGGCAGCATGCTGAGATATTTAAAGAAGTACTCAGATAAAGGATGCTAAAAAAAGCTTTAAAAAAAAGACCCTAAAAATTGAGTTAACTCCCAGTTTCTGCAATTCTGAGAGAGGAAAAAAATGGAGTCGTGTATCCAAAACAATGAAAAATGGTTTAAAAGCACTGTTTGACTTACTGTGAAGGCTAAAATGCACAAAACACACGACTTACAGTTTTAGTGAGATCAGTGGTGTTGTGCCCTTAAAAATATAGTTGAGCTGATGGTATGTGTGTTAGTAAGTGTTCGCACGTATCTCCATTAAAGGCAAATTTGTAAAATGGAAGGAATTTAAGCATTATGTGGTTGACAGATGCTGTGCCGCTGAACGTTTTCATCACAGGATATCAGTGTTTCCTTACGCCTCCATTATTCTGAGAACGTCAGGATGTTTACTCTTACTTATTGTCCGAGTTTCCTTTTGATTTCTTGTAGTTTGCATAGTCCTCCAAGATGGTCTCTACATTCTTCTTAGCGGGCAAATGAAATAACTGTAAGAAACAGAAACGTTACACAAACACTTCCCCTCAATAAAAACATCAAGACATCAACTCATTTCAAACTCAACTGTAACATTTACTCTCAGTCCTGCATTACAGAGCATCCTGTGCGTGTTCTGACTTTGAAATGAGAAGAACAAATGAGCATGCTCCCGAGAGTGATTCTGGCTGAAGCGCTCTCTTCAGACTTGTCCATTAAAAACTGATGTTTAGTATGTGAGTGGTAGCCAGAGGTCCAGCTGTCATTAGCAGTGTTGCTTCACTACATAAAAAATAGGGTGGGTCAGTTTGACCCAGGATTTTGGGATCCATGGTGAAATCGGAGACAAACGAGCACAAGTGGTCAGAAAAGGAATTCCAGGTATCCTAGTGTAGTTTAAGCTATGGATCGCTCACAGCAGAGAAGAACTTGAGTAAGATAAGTCTTTTGGATATCATAGAGCTGCAGAACCTGACATTTTCTTTACCATGGATCCAAATTTCTAGCCATCACGTTTTCATAAATATACAGATAAATATGAATGAAACAAGTGAAACCTGCTGTGATTTTATTTTCACCTGTTTCTGTCGGGTAATGAGGTCCCAGTCATCCACCAGCCAGGGTTTCAATTCCTCAGGGATCTTCACCTTCACTTCCACACGGTTGGTGAAGATCTCCTCCTGGAGACACACACACACACTATGACCTTGCTGCTTTTAAAACTTTTTGTGTATTTGTGATAGCAGGTGTGGGTTTTACGCCCACGGGGTAGACTGGTTCACTCATGCAGGAATAACTGACTCTTCGAACAATTTCACAAGCTTATTGAAGAAATCAGACAGAACCAGGATGTTTTGTACTGCCTTGCAGTGTGGACCTTTTTTCCCCCCAACATCTCAGCATTTTCCTCATTCTGTTCACACCTCAAGAAAGAAGCTCAGTTATTATTCTTATAAAAAGTCTAAGCTCTGATTTTCAAATTCCGACCTTACAAAAGCCCCATGCCATCCCACCATAAGGGCTCTCCAGTAAGTGATGATACATACACTCTCCACTGTGGGATCAACCCGAGCCCTCTTCTTCCGTGGCCCCTGGGGCATCTCGCCGCTGCTGGTACCTTCACCCGGCCCTGGGGCTAAAAAAGACAGCCATCACAGCTTAAATACTACACAGAAATAAAAGGTGAATATGTTTATTAATAATTCTCAGATCGTATCAGACTCCGTAAATACGACAGTACGTGAAACTGACAAGGCCACAACACCAAAGATCTTTACTACGAGAAAAAAAAATATTCTGGAAGAAAGTTACAAAATTCAATAAACATATTTTGTACAAATATTTTACTTACTCTTCTGTTTTGCCTTTTTCACTTTCCTATGATGCAAAAAAAAGGACATCATGATTGTTCTTATGATGTGACACATATACCTCAAGTTGTCTTAATGCAAGTCACTACGTTCACTACATGCATGCATACAGCACTTTAATATATAATACTACATATCATCAAGATTGCATTACAAGAACTGAGTTATTAAATGAATTATTAGAGAAGGGAAAAGAAGCTGGACACTCACAGATCAACATTTTTCTGCTGCACAGCAGCAATCTTCTTGCTTGGTGCTAAACCCCTCATCTTTCCCTCAACATAATGATCCCTGCAGAAAAAAATAAAAAGAGAGAGGACAATTATAGAACTGCATCTAAATTACTTTTACTGACCATAGTTGAGTCGTACTGATGTATCACACCATGGTGGTGCAGACACAGTATGGCTGTACCGGTGGACAGCCTGTTGTCAGATGTGATTTTTGGGGGGTATTTTAGAAATACACCGTCTGCAGCACTGACTTCACTGTTTACAAACCGGGTTCATAGTGTAGCGGTTTACACACAAGCTAAAGATCCCTGGTTCGATCCTGGGAGGAGACACAAATCATGAAGGGCATCTGGCATTTAAAAACAACAACAAAAAAACTGCTAACGTGCGTAGCTACCTGCTGTGAAGCCTGTTTACAAAACACTCTGTACTATTTGCAGACAGTGGTGTTGAGTCAGATGATGTTCTCATGGCACATTGCTCACAAAATCTGTTTTGGAAAAGTAAAAGTCACCCCGCCGTTTTCCCCTATCAACATAACTTTATGTGTGAGATATGTCTAATATTATGTATCATGTATATCATATGGCAGAACTGACAATAAAGTTCATGTTAATCACAAAAACGCATATCTAATGATATCTGAGATTTCTTTTGGATGCCTTTGTACAGTTATGGTCACATACTCCCTTCTTCATCTCTCCACCCCCACCCCCACCCTACCCCTTTTTTTTAAACCAGAAAAGAGATAAAACACAATAAATAACGTTCAGCCTTTACTTAAAGGACTTTTCTGCAGCTCTTGTGTACAGAGGACAATACTGGTGCTACCTACACATTCAGTCTCACACTGACATTTCCTCATTTGCACTGTAACATACATAGACTAGAATAATCCATATAAGCTTCATAAGAATCCATGTACACATTACATTTGTATACACTGACAGCAATAACTGTATGTAGGCTTTAATATAGCTTGTGTAATTCATATTTATACTTTGACATCCCATACTTATTTTCATATGTGCATCTCATATTTTTATAGCTCTCCATTTTATCTTATTTTTGATTAATTCTTGTTCACAGAAAAACAAAAATGCCCTGTACATACTACAGAACTCACAATAACGCTAATTTTGACGTTGCGATATCACAATAACCGTGTAGTGAAAATCTGGTTATATATGTATGTATCTACACAAAAATACTGATCAATATATTAATATAGTATTTATTTATTTATTTTACTTTCCAAGAGTCCGTATTTGGATGTGGTTGGGCAGAAGACCATATTGTGTAATGTCAGCTCTAAGTCAACTTTAAAAGCTACAAATACTAAATTTATCCACTCGTGCCCAAAACCGAGCACAAATGACGCCCTACTTTTCTTATTGCTGCTGTTCTTTGAGAGAAATTCTAAAAAGCTGACTGGACATTAGGAAGAACAGAAAACTCACAAAAACACTTCTTGGTCATGTCTGTGTGCAAAGAGGTTAACTCACTGATTGGCCTTTTGAAGCTCTTTTTGTTTGGCAAGGTTGCTGTCCACATATTTGAGAACTCTGCTTTCAGGAACCCATTCATCCCAGCTGCAAAGGAAGAAAAAAACCCATTTCAGACTCTGAAACTTCATCACACTGTTATAATTCATATTCAAATAGACGCACAGAGAGAAATGTCAGCCTATATCCAACTCAAGCTGCTCACTTTTTGTTCCATCCGCTGTAATGAATGAAGTATTTAATCTGCTTATCCTTTACGTTGATCTTGACACACTGTAAAAGTGAGAAAAAACCCAGGCCATGAATCAGTTTATTTTTAAACAGAGAATAAATAAGTAATAAGACCCTCATAAAGTATTGAAACAAACCTTTGCTTCATAGAGCAATGGCCCGTGAAAGCACAGGACTCTTTCACCTAGAAGGAGGGAAAACTAATGTCAAAAAGCACGTTATGATGTACAATACACCCACAACTAATGCAATCAAACGAGCCGCTAATACAGAGAACGAATAGCAAAGCTAGCTAACAGTTAGCCTTCCGTTAGCGTCTGTAAAGGCTCCAGCTCAGCTTGAGCTAGCTTTACTGGATGCGTTTCATTTTGATGTTACGTCAACGTAAGCTATGTTTTCATTGATATCTGGGCTGTATAAAGCCTATTTCTCCTTCCCTGGGGATCACTATCGGCGAGCTACAGCTGCAAGAACAACAACAACAAACCCGCCCCCTTCCAGCTGCTAACTGGGCACCATCAGTGTTATTTCCCCCCTACCGACCTTCTTGAAATTTAGGTTTAGGGTCCTGTTTTGGCGCCATTCACGGAGTCAACTGTTCGGACCTCTGAATGATTAAATTCTTGCATTGCCAGAGTCCATTTCTTCCAGGCACAAACACCTCCGACATTGGAGCCAAAGCCAGGGGAAGCCGAGAATGGCCTGCCTGCTGCGGGTCACCTGACCACCGTGAAGACCCCGGTGCCGTGCTGCGTTCATATGCTCCTCCTCAAACTCGTACAGACAACGATTTTTCTGACTTTCAGGCAGACTCAAGATTTTAGATAGATATGCAGATATCTACTACACACACACTCGGTATTAGTAGTATTTAAATTTCTCAAGGTGTCATGAGGAGACTGCTCATTTCTTTCTATGGTGCTGCAATTGAATCAGTTCTGATGCATTACCAGTTCTAATGCTTACCAGTGTGGTATGCAGGCTGCTGTGTATCAGACAGAAATGCCATGTAAGGAGTGGTAAAAACAGAGGAAAAGATTATCGGCTGCCAGTTGCTATCCCTGGAGGACATTGCCACCTCAGGCTACCTCAAATGAGCACAAAACATCATAAGGGGCAGCGTTCACCCAGTCACATGCTGGCTTTAACCAGCGGTAGATCTCTGTGGCTTGATAGAGCAGAATCATCTGAACAATGATTGTCCAAGCATTTTCACGTTTTAATTCTTTTGGTCTTATATAGCCACAAACCAACAGATTCTAAACATAGTACATGTAGTTATGTTTCTGTCAAGCAACAGACAGAAGAAGGATGAGATTTTTGTGGCGTCAGTGCACCAGGAGTTTTTAGCCTTTTCTGGCTGGCAAACAATTTTTGGGCCACATATTTCTCATGAACTCTGGGTTGTCACATTGTAATCACAACATCATTTGAGATATATGTATTTTTAATTGCAAGGATAAAATATGCCAATTCCTAAGTGTTTTCATTTGCAAGTCAGGGAAGTTCATGCAATACAATACTGTGCAAAAGTCTCGAGTCACCCTCATTTATCTGCAGTGTACTAGTAAAATAGCAAATAGATGCTATTATTTGTTGAAACATGTACAAAGATACATGTAAATATAGTATATAAGGCAAAGTCAATATTTGGTAAGACCACCTTTATTCTTCATCAAAGCCTGAACTTTCTTAGTCAAGCTTTATTGTAGTTTCTTTAAATAGTCTTCAGGAATAGTTCTCCAGGCTTCTTGAATCACATTCAAAGCTCTTCTATCGATGTTGGCTACCTTTTGTTCTGTTCTCTGATGATTTAAGATCATCCCACACTGCTTCAATAATGTTGAGGTCCGAGCTCTGGGGAGGCCAATCCATGACTGGATAGGTATCCAGGTATGCTTTAACTGCACTGGCAGTGTTTTGGGCATCATTGTCGTGCTGAACAATGAAGCTGTTGCCAATCACACCGTCTCCAGGTAGTAGATGGAAATCTCATGGTACTTTTCTGTGTTCATTATTCCATCATTTTGGCAAGCTTCCCAAACACTACTGGTTGAAATTCAGGTCCAAACCGTGACACAGCCTCCAGCGTGCTTTGCAGATGGCTGTAGACACTCACTGTTGTACCTCTCTCCAGAACTCCTCCGTACATATCGATGATGAGAAAAGTTTCAAGTCTGGATTCATCATACCTGTTGCTACTGACTTTCCAGTTCTAAGTAGCTTAACAAACAAAACATTCCTCTGAAAATAGTCCGGTACAAGGACTGGACTCAAAATGAGTGAAAAACAGCCAGTGCCCAAAGAAAAACTTTGAAAGACCTTCAGAAAACCTGGGAGACTGTTGCTCAAGAACACTTTAAAAATGACAAAACAGTCTGGCTTCTTGGAAGCAAAATATCCTCCTGAGAACCAGCCTATTCATTTATGTCCTCTTTAATGGACATTTGTTTTTGGTCTATATCTTTTGACTTATTTGAGCTACCGTAATAAGTCCTGTTGTGCTCAATAGAGGACATTCTGGCCTTTCCAATGATATCTCGTGTGTTTGGGTGGCTTCTTTTAGTTTCAAAGAGGCAGGACATTACAAAACAAGTTAAAGTGAAGGATACTTGTTTCCTCGGTTCTCAGGAGAATAGTTAGAAAAGAGGAGTGGCTTGAGACTTTTGCACAGCACTGTAGACTGATACAGTTTGTGTTAAAGACACAGACCCTACCAACTGCAACTGTCCACCAACATCCTGCAAAGGAACAGAAGAAACTTTACAGTATGAACTTACCCTTCCAAGACCAATAAACATCTTTGCAACCTTTTAATGGTGTTTATCCATTGGTGTGGTGGTAAAGTGAGTTTAAATGTAAATATTTACACTTGATTGAATAGTATTCCTTAATGGCTATTAATGTTGGGAGAAACATCAGAAAATTATTATACAATGTTAAAAAAGACTCAAGGAAGACAGGAGATTTTTAAGATGTTTAAACCCATAATCCTTTTCTGATCACTTATATATTTTTAATGCAAAATCTCAGAGCTAAATCTTACTGCATTTCCATTAATTACTCATTCCCTGCCTCTAAAAAGTCTTTAAAAAGCAACCTAACAAACAAATAAAGAATAAAAAAGTCCTAAATTTCAGTCCATTGCATCAAATTCACCAAGAGCAGGCATAAATACAGCAAAGCCCATATAAATTATCAAAGGCCTGGCCTTCACCTTTATGTTAAAGTGCTTTTAGTGTGAAAAGCTATTATAAAGGTCTAATTTGCCAGTAATGGCATTTCTAAGTCTAAGCTGCAGATAAGTGAAATCTGTTAATAGCGGCATAAAATCTAACAAAACAAAAACAAAAAAGGCTCAACTGGACTGCATTCAAACACTTCCTTCTACCCCTCAGTTTGCTGTTTGTGTGTACATGTTGGTGAAGTGGTTAGCATTCATGAACCGCAAAATGAATTCTGCTATTCATGGTTTCATCAACTACAGCAAGTCATCCTGAAGCAGCAAGCAGCCCCAGAGCATCACACTACCACCGCCATATTTGACTTGGTGCAAACTGCAAATGAAAGACCCCGCAAGAATTGAACCATGAACTTTTTGCGGACAATGATCCAGAAACAGCAAGTCCACCTCTGAATGGCTAAAAAATAAAACCCAAAACAGGCTATTCATGCTCAAAAACACTCCAGTGTGGATTAATTAAAATAATTCTGCAAAGATGAGTGGGCCAAAATTCCTCCAAAAGACTAATTGCCAGTTATCACAAATACTTAATTGCAGTTCTCGTGACCAAGGGTGGCACAACCAGTTATTAGGTTTAGGGGGCAGTTACTTTTTCACACAGGGCCAGGTAGGATTGTATAACTATTTTTACCTGAATAAATGAATTCATCATTTAAAAAAGGCTGCATTCTGTATTTACTCAGGTTATCTTTGTCTAATATCTGAATTTGTTTGATGATCTGAAACGTGTGGGACAAAAATGCAAAAAAAAAAAAAAATTAAAAAACGAATCAGGAGGAGGGAAAATACTTTTCAGTGCACTATATAATAATAAAATATTGTGCATATGTCTTGAGCTACGGCTCATGTGGTTATATTTTGTTTCCAAGGAGCCAGAATTACTTGTAATGTTTTCAAGCACTCTTGAGCAAAAGCTCTCCAGGCTTTCTGAAGGTCTTTCAGCGTGTTTCTTTGGACACTGGCTGCTTTATCACTCATTTTCAGTCCAGTCCTGTTACCTGACCATTTTTGGATGAATGTTTTTGTTTGTTAAGCCACTGAACAGTGACTTATGAATCAACCAATTTTAAAATATATGTTTAGGCAATTTATTACTAGCAACTTGTTGCAGCAATGTGTAATTTGTTTCAATTTCTTTAAATGAATCTATGAAAAATGTCAAAGAGGACACAGTTTGACAAGCATAAAGTAGAATTATTTCACCAACACTGTGATTCCCAAAGAGCAGTTAGCTGAATACCTGGCACATCTCAGTATGGTGTGCGATTTGAAAAAACTGGACAAGTGGAAGATAGAAGAAGAAGGAGGTCAGGAGGGGACATCAGTGAGTACAGCCACCTGTAAAAGATGGTGGAGGCTCTGTCATGGATTGAGGCTGAATGTCAGCCAGTGGTGTTGGAGATCACACTGCCAATGGAGTAAAAGCATACCTGGATAGAAAATCACATAATGTAACACCGCCTGTCGTGGATTGGCCTCCCCAGAGCCCGGACCTCAACATTACTGAAGCAATGTGGGATCATCTTAACAGAAAACAAGAAGCCGGGAGAACTGTTCCTGAAGACTACTTAAAGAAATTACAAGAAAGCTGAACAAGAGAGTTCAGGCTGTGTTGAAGAATAAAGGTGGTCATACAAATATTGACTTTCAAGTTCATTACAATCATACATACTCTGTTTTTGGCTCACATATTTATATATCTATATACTTATATACTGTATTTCCATGTATGCTTGTGCATATTTCAAGAAGACTTTTACACAGTACTGCATATTTCAACTCTAATTGTTATCATCCGACTAACAGCACTTTGAACAGAAGGAATTATTATCTGTGTCCTTACAGCATGTCAAATAAAAGAGAAGAGAACAAGACGAGAGCAAAACTAAGGTGACATATTCACTGTCTAAAGATCACAAAGAAACCAGTGGAGGGAATTTTAATACCGTGGTTATGACTACCTTGTTTCAATCTACCTTGTTCCTCATCTGTTTCCCTGGTTAAGGCCCATTATGGCAGGGACATTATTATTCAGCAGGAAGACATAATAGCGAGAAACATTTACACATCTCTTTATATGTGTGAAACTTTGAGAAATGGTTGGGATTTATTAGCAGCCCTGGAGATTTTTCTCACTTTCATTCTCTCAGGTACACAGAAGACAGTTTCTGCGACCTGATCACTGATTAGTGCTATAAATAACTGTGTTTTCCTCCCAAATATCAGTGTTGTGAAAAGCCCTCCGAGTGGTAGCAGATGACCTTTGCAAGACCTACAGAACCTCTTCATGATTAAAGTGCCAACAAAGACTGATGGCACTTTAGTGACTTATGAAAAAGTGAAAAGATTTCTATTTCCAAGGCTTGATGGACAAATGAAAGAAAGAGAGAAAGAAACTAAAGAAAGAGACTGAAAAGAAAGCTTTTCAGTCTCTGCATAATTCCCTTGAGGTGTTCAGACTTTTAAGAGTCTCCCCCACGACCCTGATAAGGACACGCTAAAGAGAATGGATGGATGTTCAGACTTTATAAAGAAATACTGTGCATTATTCAGTTGGGTTATGCACTTTACCCTCTTCAATCATTTGACAGAATCATCTGGAGGAGGAGTCATCAGGTAGTGGCAAATCAAATTGCTTGGGCGATTCTGTGTAGGGGGAATGCTTGTTTAATACAAATAGTGATATTTGGTGACAGCGTATTAATACCTGTATCGCAAGTGTTAGGATATATTGTGATACTGCTTCATCTAGTTATGATGCTTTTCAACATAAATGAAACTAATATTTAGTTTAATTTAAAGTAAGCTCTTCCATCAGCTAAACACAGTGGTTAGAGACTTTACTCATTTGAACGTCCAGTAAAACTTCTCTCTACAGTTTTTTTATTAACACCTTTCACAGCTCTGCTTGTCTCATGTTTCCTTACCTCCAACTTCCTGATGTAATTCTGAATACAAGAAAGAGTCAGATTTTTCATTCACCCAACAGTTATTCATTCGACCAACAATGCAGCTGCTCTCTATGCTGCCACACTTTGAAACAGGTGGTGGGAAACTCAGCTATTTATGGCCATTAAATTCCCACGGAGCCTATGTTGTGGTGACTCAAAGTTCATGGCCATGCAAATTACATGTGTACATGAGAAATGCACCTGTATGCCAGCTCAGGTGTCAGCTCATGAAGGATATAGAGCTTTGTGTTTCTGTCACTTCAGACTGCGTTAAGCCAATGATTTAAATTCATTTTCTGCTGACTTTATTTAATCTAAATAATACTAATTACTCACTAAAACTTAAATTGTGAAGACATATCATAAATATGTCTTCACAATATGAGTAATACTAACTAAGATACACCTGTTTGTATGATATCAGTGAAACTGTAAGGGGTGGGGGGTGGGGGTCCCCTAAAAAGGCAGAAAACATGTAGAACTTCCTGCTTAAAAGATAGGAAAAAGATGCTTCACAATTTTATCTTTGTACTTGTAGCTATTTTATACAAGCAGTTAATGTAGATAACTGTTTCAAATACTTATGCCTATAAAATACTAGAATTAAGG
>VVHJ01002719.1:14977-28752 GCA_015107715.1 Tylochromis polylepis | reverse complement strand
ATTCCACAGGCCACAATTGACAATCTGATAAACTCTATGCGAAGAAGATGTGTTGCACTGCATGAGGCAAATGGTGGTCACACCAGATACTGACCGGTTCTGAGTCCCCAGACCCCCAATAAAGCAAAAAACTGCACATTCCAGGGTGGCCTTTTATTGTGGGCAGTATAAGGTACACCTGTGCACTACTCATGATGTCAGATCAGCATCTTGATGTGGCACACCGGTGAGGTGGGATGGATTATCTCAGCAAAGCAGAAGTGCTCACTATCACACATTTAGACTGATTTGTGAACAATGTTTGAGAGAAATGGTAATATTGTGTATCTGGAATGAATTTTAGATCTTTAAGTCCATCTCATGAAAAATGGGAGCAGAAACAAAGGTGTTGCGTTTATATTTTTGTTGAGTGTAGTAACAACATACCTAAAGATACCATTTAAAATTGGTTCTTTGCTAAGTGGTCTGTTATGTATAGATGCAGCAATAGCTGATCGTAGAACTACCTATACCAAATAAATAGCAAAGGATGTTTCAAAGTATTCATAGGTCAGTGTTAACTAGCTTAAGTAACAAATAAACAAAAAAAATATTCCTCTTAAAGTTTTCTGGTTTGAGTGAAAATGAGTGGAAAAGCAGCCAATGTCCAAAGAAAAGCTTTAAAAGAGCTTCAGAAAGGCTGGAGAATTACTGCTCAAGATCGCTTTAAAAATTAGAGAAAAGTATGGCTCCTTGGAAGCAAAATATACAGAAATGAAGGGTGGCTCGAGACTTTGCACAGTACTGTTAGTCTCTATAAAGTGAAAGGGTTTGAAGTTTGCTTGTTAATATGTTACACCTCCCATATTTGTTCACTAAGAAACAAACTAAAAAAAAAAAAAGAGGTGTTGTGGTGTGACACAACCACATTAGCTGTTTGGTTATGTCAAGCTAACCCACGGCTGGCTTTAGCTTCACATTTAGCTAACTTACTGCTACGTTCAAATAAGTGTATTGTGTCCAAATACCATACTATTCCATGCAAGTATTATTTGTTCTTTTTTTTTTACTTATTTATTTTTTTATTTAAATGTTCGTTTGTGGGCATCAGTGAAGGTTTGCATGTGCCGCTAAAGCAGCTGCAACAGGCTGAAGGTTGGAGAAGTGTTTCCTTTTCAGTTCAGTGGGAACCCTGACAGTGGAGCTACACTCTTTTTAAACAAATGCTACCTACCTTAGTAATATGATGAAAAATGTCCCATGCTTATCTTCAGTGTCATGTTGTAATCTTCCTTTATGTGCTCATTTCTTATGATCACAGTTCCGTTTTTATGTTATGTCCGAACTTAATGAAGTCATATTGAGAAACCATGCGAAACTTTCTTAAGGGTTACGATTATTGATGGGAATCTTGATTTTGTATTGGTTTTGCTTCTTCTTTATTTTATTCACACCACTTCTCCTTAAAACATAACCTTCACTTTAAGGAACCAATTCCTCTAAATTTAGGTCTGATTCAGAAAACTTTTAAATGTTTGTCTATAGCTCAGGCTCAGATTTGGGCTGGGCAGTGTGTTTAAAGGCCACACTGCCATGAGTTATTGAAGCTTTCATGCACCTGCATTCCTGGCATTCACTGTGTATATCCCCTGTTGGCTGGTGTGTTCATGGCTCTTGTATGAACTCACAGGGATAAACAAGCAGGATATTTTCTCCACACCAATAATCTCCTGCTTCCGAGTAATGGCTAATTGCTGTATTTATTTGTGTCTTCTTACATCACTCATATCTTTGTGTTCACATTTCCTAGATACAGTAAATAAACTGTACAATATTGGTGCTGATGCAGTCATCACTGTTGTTTTGGAACACAACAACTTCCTGGAGACCTGTAAACAAGTTTGCGTTACACATGAGGTCATTTTTTAACCGTTTGGAACATCTGTCTTTAAGAAGACCTTGAGCTCAGGACATTTTTGCTGTTATCTCAGGCTGTGACTGTGAATCAGCCTTCAAAGAAGTCTGTGATGATAAAGGCCTCTCATTTCAACCCAGCTATCACTGCTGTCAATCACCGCTGCACCACTGCTTAAATAATCAGTTTAACAAAAGGGTTCTGGGAGGTAGCTCTGGGTTTATGAACTGGAAATGGCATTTCTCCAATTTCCTGTTATTTTGTTGAGTGTTGTGAAAAGCAGATTGGAGGGAAAGTTATATCTCTCAGCAGACTGAGCCAGAGGTCAAGGAAGAAGAAGGGAGGGTTTGGAGATCGTTCAGGCTAAAGATGGGAAGGCCGGTGACTAGAATGAGGACGGATAAGTCTGAAAGAGGCTGAAAATATTACACCACAGCTGTAAACTGTTGCCTTTAAGTCTTGATCTAATGGGGATTTAACACACTGCTTAGGCAGCTTTTCAGCCAGTGAATGTGTCTACTCTTATGTGTCTTATGTGTGTAGAAATGAAACAATTAGCTGACAAAGAAATCAAGAATCAGTCTGATAATAGTTTAATTGTTTTTTGTCATTTATCAAATTGAAATGGCGTCTGCTTCTATTTCCAGCCTAACACATAAATGAGAATCAGCTGCTTTTCTCGGTTTTGTGGCATTATAAATGAACGAGTTTTGAGATTAGGCTTTAATCTGGTCAAACTAGTTACATATAAAGGGAATTAAGAAGAGAAGTTTCTATCTGTATTTATTAAGTGTTGGAAAATAGAAAGCAGTTGCGGGTGATTTCCGTATTTGTGTCTTCACATACATGCTCTAGGTTTGCCTGTCAAGACCATGCTTCCACATAAATGAGGTGCTTTGCCCTACCTGTTACATTAATGTTTTAATAAGAAGCTTGTGACTGTGCCTGCTCATATTTGCTTTGTAAACACAAACCACCATCGTGAGCAGCGAGCAGGGAGGGGCACTGACCCCAAGAAAACTTTTGCTTCTCTGCCTTCAAAAAAATGCATCTCCCCCTCTCCACTCTTTGTCCCTCCTCTTTTCAGTCTGTGTTTGGTAGAACTGGTAGCAGCTGGTTTGTTGGCCCCTCTGTCTTTCAGGATCTTTGTGCAGGACCTACGCATTGTTGCGCTCGCCCGGTTTGGGTTACCTTGCAAAAAGAGCGACAGGTGATCAGATATCCCTTAGACAAAGGGGGGCAGTGTTTTCTCACACTCTACTCCTCTTCCTGTCAAATCAGTTAAGCTTTACCTGCATACGTAAATACAGTGTTTGAGCGAATCTGCAATAGAACACACATGTTCGTTTTACATGTAGACCAAGACCGATATATTGGTTAAAGGCCAGTATCGGCCCATCACAGAAATATCGGTATTTGTGATATGTTGTACAAGATGCTGAAACCAAAAGGTTGCTTTTTTTAATTTGTTTTTTTGTTTTTTTGCAGAATACAATGCAGAAAAAGACTTAATGTAAATTTAACAGTGTTTCAGCAGCACTAATCTGACTCCAGCTTATGTAGAAAAGTGACAGTGGTGCAGAGTCAAGCGGGATCTTCACATTAAGTTGCAAAGTAGTTTTTTAAACAGGAAACTGGAAAGTAATTAAACAATTTCCCCTTCATGATCTCTTTCCAATAGAACATATACATTTTTTTTTAAACGCCATTATATTGATAGTGGAATTTTTTTTACTTCCCCAAATATTGGTACTAGCTCCAAACATCACATACTGGTCAGGCTCCAATTACACATAACAGCTACACAACAAATTTAAAAATACCCAGGGCACTTTTCCTGAAGAGTTGAGGAAGTATCCACAGCCCAGTGACGACAACAGCTGAGCCACTCATCCTGTCTCCTCTTATTGTGCTTCCCTACCAAGAAAAAGGGAGGAATTCAACAATGGCACAGGCAGTGACATTCATTAATAAAAAGCTACAGACTCTGTCATAAACAGCCAGTCTGATTTATGCTTGTTTTTACCACATGGTTGTAGAACTCTATTTCATGTATATGACAAGTATAATATGTTAGACAGTTATCCATTTGGTGGTGTATTTTCGCTTTCGATGTTGTCAGGGTTTTTTTAACCTCTCTTTTTCCTGAAAGAGACATTTATCTTGAACTGCGCCCAGCAAATTCTGGTATAGTAGGACCCTGAGTATCACTTTAAATCTAAGCTATGCATTTAATAATCTTAATGGAAACAGTTGTGCCAGGTTCTTTATTCGTTGTGCTTTCTTTACCCCCTTGCTGGATGTACTTCTAACATCGGTTAGTTGTTTGGCTGTTACCACCCTCCTCATGCAGTACCTTTTAATAATGAGGACCAGGTCTTTATCTTACCCTTATTGACTGTTTCATTATTTTCCTTGTATTACTGGATTATTGAAGGGTGTCTCTTGTTCATATACAGCTGTGTAGCTTGGAAGCAATAGTTTGCACTAAGAAAACAGAAGAATAAGACAATTATTAGCAATGTGTCTATTAACAACAAGAATGCACATATGAAGTAAAGTGCACTGATTTCATGATTTATGGCTTCATGAACAGTAAGAGTAAGTAGCTGATTAGTTTAACTTGGGTACAATCAGTCATCGACTGGCCATTTGAAACAACTGTTATGCATAGACACATTTTGAAAACGTCCTTGCTTTGTCCTGTAATAGGCTCAGTGCATTGTCGGCCCTGATTATGGTAGCAATTGAGTTAAGCCACAGGTCCCGTTTTCCTGGACCCCACCCTGATGACCAGACAGACAGGTTGAGGGGAACGAGGGCTGTCTGGGCCTCCATGTTTGAACTGCTACAGGCTCTGTCCAGCACAGTGAACTCTTTAGCCACCCACTCATTTCCCTGTGAGATGATGATAACTGTCTGCTCTGTGTAAACCTATCAAAGCAGATAAAAGACACAGACTCTGCATTTCCATCCCACCGATAGACCACACAAAAGAGAATCAGACTGAATGCTTTTGCCTAGTAAGTTACTTATTTCAATTAAAATTTTGTATAAAGCACCAAATCATGACAACAGTCATCTCAAGGTGTTTTTACACTATAAGATAAAGACCCTACAGTACAGACCACCTATGTGCAAGCACTTTACGATCACCGAAAGGTAAAACTGTCTTTTAACAGGAAGAAACCTCCAGCACAACCACAGTCAAGGAGGTGCAACCATCTGCCACAACTGGCTGGGGGGTGAAGGGAAAGAGCAGAGAAAGAAGAGAAGAGAAGAGAAAAGAAAAGGAAAAAAAATAAGCATAGGGAGATAGGACAAAACACAGACTAAGGGAGAGAGATAACAAAAATGTAATGACATGCTGCCATGATATATAAACATGTAGGGAGTGGAGAAGAAGTGTTCAGTCCATCACATGAAGTCTTGCAGCAGTGTGAGCCTATAGCAGTGTAACTAAAGGATGGTTCAGGGTCACCTGGTCCAGCCTTAACTATAACGTTTATTAAAAATAAGGAAGGTTTTGAGACTAATCTTAAAACTAGAGCGGGTGTCTGTCTCCTGAATCCAAACCGGGAGCTGGTTCCACAGAAGCGAGGCCTAATAGCTGAAGGCTTGGCCTCCCATTCTACTTTTAGAAACTCCAGGAACCACAAGTAAGCCTGAGAGCCAGCAGTCTGAGAGTACTTTGCTCTCAAACTACAGGGTTGCTAATTTAAATCCATATTATCAGACAACTCACAAAAAAAAGTGCAGTTTATTCTACATCATGTTTTTAGCACCAGTGACTTGCAGAGTAAATGTCGGTTGGATACCTGGGAACGACTTATGAGGCAGCATGTTGTCCTCTGCAAGAACAAACAAGTTGAGGAAATTCCACAAGCAGAGCTCTCCAATTAAAAATCATTTAGTTTTGTGCACACTGGTGTGATGCGGTATCCCAACTGTAAGTGTGAGAAAAACTGAGAAAAGCTGTGGAGGAAACATATTGTCATGCTTTCAGACTGGTATCTCTGGGGACTTCTGGTGGGACTTGCAGGTCATTAACGTAACATCGGGCTGATTGTAAATCATTTGGATTAGGAAGCTGTCCAGCGTAGGGCAGGATTGAGTTGCCCTGCTGACTCTAATTTCTCAAATGTCCATGGGCACTTCAAAACATCCCCTCACTTGTGGGGGTCTGTGTGTGACTTGAGCACTCTGCTTAGGACTTGATAGCTCTCCTGGACTTTCCTTAACCAGAAACATGACCCCATGAACTACTTTAACTGTTGATGCCTTAAAACCTCTGTCATCCTTTGTTAATGGCGGAAATGCCTGTTTCAGAATTTATCCCGTCATGGCTGACCTCTGCAATAGATCCGCTATGCAACATAGAGTTTTTCGGTCTTCACTTTACAGTCATGTACACTAAAGAAAACCAAAAGAAATGTTTTAAAGACAAAACCTTTGCTGCTACATTTATGTTCTGTGTCTGTATTTCACATTTTTGTTTTTTGTCTTTTTTTTTAACCATTTAACTGATTTAACCTCAGTAAATTAGGAGTTTAATGCACTGAGATTTTGTCTTTGGGCTCCCAAATGGCTGTCTTTGGAATCTCCACCCCTTGCTCACAATTGGGACCTAATGATTTGGCAGATAGCAGTGACAATAGAACTAGTTCATCTGGTTGTGCAGTGTATTGGTGTTGTGTTCAGCTGGATTTTGCTTTACCAGAGGGCATACACTGACCCTGCCCACCAGCTATTGTTAGCAGTTTTCTATGAGAGGAAAAAAGTTGGCTCAAATGTCAAAGGATGGGAATGGCACTGCACCGAATCAAAACAAAGCTCCACACTGAATCCTTTGTCATGCCAGTCTCAGGTCAAACAAGAAAGGCCATGTTGGAGGAGAGAATATGTGGGCAACGAGCAACAAACATTTTTGGCATAGCTGTAGTATTTTCCCTTTAAAACATTCCGGAGATTTCGAAATTATAAAAGGCTCCTGCCCCCTCTCCTTCAGCTTCTTTTAGCGTCTTCTAAACACAGGAAGTGAGCGATAATATCACTGTGGGACAAAGTGAAATGAAATTAGCTAAATTGGGTTACTTGGCTCAAATTACCCAAATCTGGTCAGAAAGGAAACTTTCCCCCTGCCTTTTGCCCGTCTGTCGTTCAGGCTAACATTGTGTAGTGGTTTTTGACACTTGCAGCTCAACAGACATCTGCAGAGAGTCTCACCGCTATTTATTTATAGTACCTGAGGCTTCAGGTGACAGTTGAACATAATTAAAACACCAGTATGTAATGTGTCCTCATTGCTCAGAATAGCTTTTCGGTCAGTTGAGAGATTCTGGTCATTTATTCATCTTCAGTGAAATACACTTTTTTTTCTTTCTTTTTTTACACTTTCAATGAGTAGTTTTATAACTATAATTGATTATATGCAAAAACACCAGGCAGAGCTTATGTTGCTATTTTTATTTTGTCATTACTAAAAGGAGTATCTGTGCATGCATCTGGTCTGCATGTTTTCCAGTAATTCAGAATTAAATTAGTACAAAAAGGAGACCCTGCTCTTAGCCTGTTTGTCCCTCTGCTCTACTTTCATGTGCACTGAGTGAGATAACAACAAAAGCTTTGGGGCTGGGGTACATCCTGAAGCAGATATCCAGGCTTATTTTTTAAATGTAACATTTTGGATGTTTTAGGTCAAAAAAGTGTGACATAATTTGGAGTGTATTCATTATGGTCGTGACCATTTCACTTAACTCTTTACCTTACCTTCACAGAAGAGTATACGATAAAGCAAACTAGGGCTGCTGCTTGTGATTGTGTTCATCAGTTATTAATTTGATAGCTATCCTCTCAATCATGTGTCTTTATTTGTCCAAGAAAATCACAAAAAAGTACCCAAATAAGAAGCTAATGTTTGTCATCTCTATGATTATATATATATATATATATATATATATATATATATGTGTGTATATATATATATATATATATATATGCGGAGTCCCTTTTGAAAAGATTCTTCTCAGGATGTGGCTGCACTGCTTTAAATATCCCCCGGGTTTTGTTAAAGTTTCTGCTCCGCGTCGCGCGTTACACTTTGGTTCCAGGACATGTCGCCGTGAACGGGTTAAAAGCTGCCGGGCTGCTGCATTTTTAAAGCTGAAACGATGCTGAACGGGAAGATAGACTGGGGAGACGGGGCAGGGGGGGAATCCCTTGCTCCTGTTGCCATGCAGGGACCGGCAGTCTGAAATGAGGGAAGCGCGTGAGAGGTATTCGTCTTAAATCACTGGAGCGCAGGGAACCGCCTCTTGTCGCCCCGGCAACAAAACATTAGCGGAGGGGGGAGGAGCGGAGGGGATTGGAGGGAGAGGCTGGAGTGAGGGAGGACGAAAGATTGGAGAGAGAGGTTTGTTTGTATTCATAGCAACCGTACCTATCCTTACTTTTTGTTAGTCGTGCAAAATGTGGTTGAAGAAATGCGTCGTTCTAAATTCTGCACACGGCTGACATGGGAATACCTGTGACTTTCATTTAATAATGACTGGAGAGTTACCTGGCGTGAGCAGGTGCTATTAGGGCCAAATTTCATTAGCTAACCCAGAGTTGTAAAAACACCAGGTAGCCCTGCTTTTGCCGTATTTATCCAATAACATCATCTCCATGTGTGTTTGTCATTGCTGAATTTTTTTCCCCGTCGTAATTGTGGATTTGTTATTTAGTGACACAGAGTAGCGCCAGAGCGGTGGCCTATCTCATGACAGGTAAATATGCAAATTATTGTGGGTAAACATTATGTTTATCTATGTTTCATCACGAGCCGGCACAAGGAGCCTGTGTTGGAAATCATTCGGTCACTCACTACTCCCCACTCGCTGTAAAATAGAGCTCTGTGTAAAGGACCGCATAGGGAGCTGTTTCATATCCCCCATTAAATATCTAATTTGTGTCACGCAATTAAAGCAAATATTTTGCGATGAGTACATATTATACGGAGCGCTTTTCTTCCAAATTAATCAACTTTCTGGTCGTTTTATTTCATCTTCAGAATAATGCATGATGGCATACTATGCTTGGGCACTGAAGCGTTATAGTTTGTGAAATAATAATAAATAATAATGTAAACCTTCATTTGTATAGTAGTTTAAAAAACATAGTTACAAAGTGCTTTGTTGAACACAAAAAATAAATCACAGACAATACTGAGTCCTGTATACAGGGGAGAGTGATACTCACTTTGCTTTCGGACAGACCTGTGAAGTAGTGAAAACGCTATCTAGCGTCCTCTATATACTGAGTACTGAGTTGCTTCACACAGCCTGTATATAAATGATAGAAGCAAGTAAAACCAGTGTTGCACCCTGCTGTCTGTCCAATGTCCTGCAGGAGGCGACTCTTCTGTTTTTAAAAAATATGTCAGATCTTATAGAAGTCTTTCTCACCTGATTTATGATCTCAGTAAACACCTTATTCAGTGTGTGGTCTTAATCCTTAGTGTAACATTGTATTTAATCCGACTCAAGTTTCATTTTGTAAATTATGGTTTATGGTAAATTTAGTCTAATTTAAAATAGATGAAAAGACAAGGTATGCCATGGGTAGGATATACACCTGTTACTTATCGACAAGCCTGATCTTTGGGTGAGAGTCTGCAAGAGGAATCTTTGTAGCGCCAACCATCAATCACTCACAAACCAAGCTAACAAATCTTTAATTAGCAGTTAGTGTGAGCCAATCTAGCTGTTACAAAGCTTTTTCATATATAACCAGTGTCTGAGTTACTCAAGGAAAGTAATGTATTACATATTACTTGTTACATTTCTTGGAAGTAATGAAATATATTACTTAATTACTAACTGGAGAAAGTAAATCGTTACACTAATTGTTGCATTACTTTCTCGTTAATCCATCAAATGACCTGATATGCACTGTCACATTATCATCAGCAATATAAACCTATAGCTATAAACCTATAGTGGGATTGTGAAGGATGTTTTTTTCTTTCTCTCCGCCCAGCACACAGATGTCTAAAGAACATTTGTAACACAAGTAACGACATAATATTAAATGTAGTGTAGTTACTGAATTACTACAGTAACACATTACAGTACTGTGTTACTGAAACATGTAATGTAATTACATTAACACCTTACTTTGTAACACGTTACACATGACACTATATATAAAAGGCTAAGTAACAGCCATCTTCTTTTAAATTTGATGCCGTTCTGTGCAAGTAACCATCTCACTTTCTCAGGGATATTTTTGATGATTTGATTGGCTGAAGCATTTGATTAAACTGATTTGATTGGTTGGCTAATGACTGTATAAGCACTATAAAAGTATGTTTTGTTTTGTTTTTTATTCATGAAGAACAAAGTGATAGATCCACAATTCAGCCTGGCCACACATGACATTGCCCAATTCAAAATGATTGAGAAGCGAGAGCACTGAAGCCTGACGTGAATCAGTGTGAACTGTGACGTACATGTGACTCCTGCCTTAGGGCGTGGCTGACATTGACAGATCACTACTATGTGAGCATCTAGTATGCTCAGTTCCCTTTCTAAATGATGTCGTCTGGTTTAAATCAAAGAACCAAACAAAAGAACTTGCTCAAGAAAAACCTTAAAAATGGCACTTTACAAATCAATGACATCACGATGACTATGTCTGTCTTTTATATAGAGTCTATGGCCAGCCTTCGTGCAACAAATGTTCCCACTGCACTGCAAAATGTATTTATTTTATTATTTATAAAATAATATGATTATGTTATGACAATATTTTTGAAATAATTATTTAAAACTGTTTACACTGTATTACAAACACACTACAGTTTATGCATGGTCAAAATTCTGAGAGCTAGCCATGCTACACACCAAAGCCAAAGTTAACGTGCAATGCTCATCCTTAAATGAGCCTTTAAAATACAAAACATGTTATGGCTGTGAAACAAATGATATGTGGTGTGCTTGAAATACAGGCAACCTGAATAAAATCCCTTTTAACATTTTAGTACTGTGTTTCTTTAAGAAACGAGGTAGCACATAATAATTATCTTGCTGTCACACTTTTAACCAAAAAAAAAAAAAACCATGAAAAACTATAAACAGCAGTGTAAACTAAACTTTTCCTTTGAGCATTAA
Organism: Tylochromis polylepis; assembly: GCA_015107715.1. Lineage (NCBI taxonomy): Eukaryota > Metazoa > Chordata > Actinopteri > Cichliformes > Cichlidae > Tylochromis > Tylochromis polylepis. The sequence continues at coordinate 17,706 of VVHJ01002719.1, read as the reverse complement.
AGTACACTGCTCATTTGAGCTGCGTTTGAACTGGGCTCAGGCAGTGTTTGCACAGAACAGGAGAACTAACACAGACCTCTCTATCCAGCATAATTAGACACATTGAATCAAGAGTTCAGTGCAAGAGCAAACAAAGCGGTCGCTGCTGATCCTGCTGCATCAGGATCTTGTCTGTTAGGCATGTCAACAAATGTGCCGTCACTTCAACAGGACACATGTCAGTGAATATCTTCATTCACCGTTTGAAATTGCACAAATAAACAGAGCTTGGGCTGGCAAACAAATCGCGTGGGAAAATTGCAGACTAAAATGTAAATATTCTTTGGTAAATAGCAAGCGTATCCTGTTGGTTAGCTCACTGCGATAATTTGATATATTAATACCATAAGACTTAAAATCCAAACCTGCATTGTCTTTTAACGCCTGTAAATGTGTGGTGGGAAGTGATGGCTTCACACCAACAACGTTTGCACTACATCTTTTGTTCTTCAAGACCTGCTTCCTACAGCAGGTAGGAAGATAAAGGAAGCTGTGTGAATATAGCCATATTCTTTATGATGGGAGATAATGGTGGTGAAAGTGATCCTGAAAACAAAGGCCTGGCTTTGACAACTGAGTTGCTTTTGCAATAATGACAGGCAGAGGAGGAACAGAGGAAAGAGATAAAGGACGAGAAGGTGACACCACTGTAGGCTGTGTTCTTTTCCTGACACAATGAAGTCATGGTGATTTAGTAACTCACACCAGACGCTTGTATGGAATATGTTAATGCAACACTCACAGTATCGGCTGAAAATATGAAAGACAAATCTGCAATACCCAGTTTTAGACTTGTTTTTTTTTCTTGCAAGGCATTGATGACATAAGGAGGTGGTGAGACTGAGGTAATGTTTTTGTATGAGCAAGCATAACTGTTAAGTATCTGTACGGTGTAATATTTTCCTCTGATTAACGTCAACAAGTGTCCTTGTTTCTGCTTATCAACCTGGATAAAGTGTGGGTGCTATGATGCCTACCTGAAGAAAAATGGGGGTGTTGTATTTGGCTGTGCTGAGAGGGTATTTTTTTGTTTTTGTTTTGTTTCCAAAATGTTTGTGGTACAGCTGACATAATCTGTGGTTATTCAAATAAAAAAAACTATATTTTATAGTCTAACAACAAAGTTGTGAACACTAAATAACAAAACGTTTAACTGCCTATCACTGGAGAATTTGAGCTTTTCTGGCATTGTTTCCACTGGTGTCCCTCAGTCAAGTTCCCCCTCCTGGAAGGCGCCCAAGTGAATATGAGTATCAGTGGATCATAACTCCAGATATTGAGGTTTGCTGTGCTCTCTTCCAGATGCTGTCCAGTAATTAAAAAATAGCTTTCATTCTTTCCCTAATTCTTGAAAGCTGAGTCAAGCTTTGTTGAATCTCAGCGCTGTACTTTCCCCACTACTCCACCTCGCATTAGCTTTAATACAATTATATATGTAGGAACTTTCTGTTTTGCAAAGCCAGAGAGGGACTCAGGTTCAGATGACTTTCTGATTATTTGCTTTTGAACAGCACAAGCGACGAGGTACTGACTGTGGTTCTAATCGAATTATTTCCCCTATTGCTGTGGTTTGTAGCACTCAGACAGCCGTGAGTCTTAATCCCTTCACTGCTGTCGCATAAAAGAAAAAAGGGGCACAAAAGCAGCACATGTTCAGCACAACGTCCACAGCTCCACTTACTCTTGCAGCCCACTATTTGACAACAGCATCTGTTCAAAAATCCCAAACTGCTCTTTGAGTATGTCAGGTTTACAGAAAATTGTCACTAAGGATGTATTTAAATTGCTGACCTACAACCCAAAACCAAAATGTGGAAAAGACCTGAAAGAAAGGAAAACAGTAAATTAAACATGAAGATGTTTACGGTCATTTACTGTAATTTTCAGTTAATTTTTTGCAGTTGTGGCTAAAAAAGGAATTGAGGCATTGCTATTCTGCTAGCTGGCTAATTGTTATTAGTTATTTGGCTGAAATATTATGTGAGTAATATTATTATTATGTAATGTACTTGATTTATTAGTTTGTAAATGTTAGCTTTGTTTCGAATAGTTTTTGTTATAATAATTCCCAAATAAAAATATATGTTTAATATTATAAAATATTATAATAATATCCAATATAGCATCTTTTCATTGGATGTGCTTCCTACAGATAACCTTAGGTTAGGGGTAGATCTGATAAGTTGGATTCATTTCTAATCATCTAAATCTAAATCAAATTATTGATGGATTTAGATTTGGTGTCCAGTTCAGGACTTATTTTAGAATATTACACGTGATACTGTGGCCTTGTATGTAAATCACTGCAGTGGTGAAAACCTTTGATAGTTGATGGATAGTTGTTGGTTTCCAGTTCTGTCATGGTATGCAAATGGATGAAGTCTGGGTTTGTCCGGCTGCTTTGTTTGGACATTTCCGGCCAAACCTCAGTAGCCAAACAAAGTTGCGGCTGGGCTGAGAAGCACCAACTGAATGTCAATTTTCATAACATTTAATAATGTAGACCTGAGCATCCTCTGGTTGTAGGAAAATGTTTCTGAGGGACAGGGTGGTGATCGTGGGTAAGGCGAAATGGCCTCAGACGACGGAGCACTGTTAGGAAGAAGTTAGCAAGAAACGGAGTGAGAGGGAGGCGAGAGCTCCTGCCGGGCGGCAAGCTGTCCAGCCTTTGCCTGCCCTGGGATTCCTCA
>VVHJ01002719.1:0-13023 GCA_015107715.1 Tylochromis polylepis | reverse complement strand
TAGTCTTTGGTTTGGAAACATATTTGGCGATGCTTCATCTTCTGCTTTGCGTTTGTGTGGGAGCCCCGTCAAAAACCTGTCCATTATGTTAGCAGTGTCCAAGCATTCTTTTTTTTTTATTCATACTGCACCCCCTGCAATGACTCTGCACCCCCCCAGGGGGCACGCCCCCCACCTTGGGAACCACTGGTCTAGCATGACATATAGGTCAATATAGGGTTTGGTTGTGAACCTTTCTGTTGAGCGCCCACATATTTTCAGTTTAGACATCGGTTTTTTCTTCCGACCGTTAATGGGAGTGTCCTTCAAGCAGGTCCTTTCAAGTGGGAACATTTTCCAACGCCCCCATTTTAACTATGACAACGATTTAGCTTGTTTGGGATTAACATCACTTGAGCGTGAGGACTAACTCAAATATCTGCCCATGCTTGCTTGGCTTTCTTTTTTTTTTTAAGCCCGTTATCTTAGGTTTGCTTAGTGACTCAATGATCTGGCCAATTTGTGTACATTTGACTCTGTTTAAAGTTTAAAGCACTTTAAGGTGTTTGCATTGCCACAAGTAAAATTTGTGAATGGCAGGAAAACAGGGATTTTCATTTAGAAATGAATGTGTAATTATATAAAGTGCAAATTAAGGCATCTCGTTTGGCGATACAGTACTGTGCAAAGTCAAGACACGCTTCATTTCTTCATATTTTGCTAGGAAAATGGGAAAAGTCAATAGTTTGGTGTGACCACTTTTATTCTTCAGATTAGCCTCACGTCTTAGACAAGCCTTCTTGTCATTTCTTTAAATAGACTTGGGGAATAGTTCTCAGGGATTCCTGTAGGACTTTCACAGAGACATTCTTTGTCAAGACAATCCCATACTGTTGGATCCCATAATGTTGGTGTTCAGGCTGTGGAGAGGCCAATCCATGACTGATAGTGTTCCAATGTGTGTTTTTCCATTCAGGTATGCTTACTGCATTACTGCATTGTCAACATCATTGTCAGGCATAAAAAATGAACCTGATACTTTTCAGATCAACATCTGGTACTGGTACTTTTCTGTGCTTATAACTCCATCAGTTTTGACAAGATCCCCACCACCACTAGCTGAAATGCAGATCCAAAACCTTGACAGAGCCTCCTTTTCATTTTACAGATGGCTGTAAACACTCACTGTTGAACCTCTTTGTACTCCTGACTACCTCCATGTACTCCAATGGTGATTTGAACCAAAAATTGGAAGTTAAATATTTTTCATAAGACCTGTTGCTACTGACTTTCAGGGTAGTTTTTTGTCTAATTTTGGATACTCTTAAGTATTTTGTTTCTCTTCCTTGAGAATGTTTTCTTGTCAGCCACCGATCGAGACCATTTCCGATGAGGCTTCAGTGAACAATAGCTGGATCAACTGGGCCAAGCGGGCCTTTTTTTTTTCTTCTTAATTTTAGGTCTGCCACTTTTTCTTTTTTCCTTCACTTGTACAGGTTCCTCAAATTGTTTTTATGGATGCACTGCACACCACACTGAGATATGCAAGGTTTTCAGCCAATGGCTCTTTGGGAATCAACTTTTTTGGTGGAAAAACAAAATTTTATTTCTGTCAGAATGTGTTATCTGAGTTTTTACAACAACAAAGTGCCTAAAATACACTAGTTCATCCTTTGTGTTAGACTGGTCAGTTTTAAGTGGTTCAACAAACAAACAAATAAAAAACCCATTCCTCTGAAAATTGTCAGACAACATTGAGTGGAATGAAAATGAGTGAGAAAGCAGCCAATGTTCAAAGAAAAACTTTGAAAGGCCTTCAGAAAGCCTGGAGAACTATTGCTCAAGAACACTTTAAAAAGTCTGGCTCCTTGGAAGCAAAATATAAAGAAATGAGGGGTGAGTCAAAAGTTCTGCACAGTGCTGTAGTTTCCTTGAATCTATCTAATATCAGACTTAAATACAATGTTTTTAATACTGTTAGTGCCACTATGATTTTTGAAATGGCATCAAGTTAAATCGTGCATATATGGTTTAGGATTAAAAGAATAGTCAAAAAATTGTTAAATAGTCAGATCATGGTTATTTTGCATTGCTGAGGGTCACTCTTGGGTTGAGTTGTCTGCATAAACAAGGCAAAGTCTATAAAAAAAAATAGGCAGACATACACTGTTTGTGGCTAGGCACACACACTGTCCACAGCATGTAGACAACAGGATGCAGTTAGTTAACCGAGCCAGAGTGGCCAAGTCTTCAGTGCACAAGCAGAAACTATAGCATGTTTACAAAGACATTGATGCATTGTTATGATGCATTGTTTCATAACCAGAAACACGCATCTGTACACATCTGTAGCCATGCATCTTTCTGAAAATGTTCTCTTTATTTTGTCCAACCTGTAACTATGGGTTTTAAAGTACAGGCCAGGGGAACATGAGCTATACAAAACAGTCTAATTTAATATGAAGAATTTCAGTCATGCTTGTACCATAAAAGCTAAGTGTACAGTTCAGTGAGTAAACCAGGATCTTTACAATGTTAGAGAGGTTCCATATGAGTATTAAAGTTTTCTGTTTCACTATATGAGTGCATCAGACCCTGCACAGCTAATATGGCAATCACAAGCACTTTTCAAATCCTTAAGAAGAACACTGGCATTGATTCAAAGGCAGCTAACAGGTCGTCGATCCTCTTGATGCAGCGCTGTTAAACCAGACCTGTCATATTTTTACATCGCTTGATTAAATCTTTATGTTTGTGAGGCTTACAGGAATCTAAGATGCAATGTGATAGAGGCTCAGCGGTTCGGCGACATAGAAATGGGGCCAAAAGTTTGTGATTTACACAGCTTAGAGCTTGCATGCTATTGCACTTGGAATTTAAAAGCTTTTATGATGTGGATTAAACTCAAGAGTGGTTGAGGGCTAAATATTTGAGTGCACAAGCTTTACATTTAAAACTACTAAACTGCCGACACATCCTCAGCTGATGATCTCCAGACTGGATGAACACCTTTGGCTACAGGTTTACAGATAAACTCTCTAGCGTTATAAACTCCTGAAATTTATATGACAATTGTTTCCAGATTTGAGGGTAGCAGGATCCTGGGTTCCTTGTGCACCCTGTTTTCCCACCAGGGGTGGTTGGGAATGTTTGACCCCTTTCGTGCATTGCTGTTTTTCAGGTTGTCGTGCTGGAAACATACCTGCAAGTGAGTAACGTTCTGAGAATTAAAATGACACTAATAATCCAAAATATCAGCACGTATATACTGCTGGATGATCCACGGTTTGTAGAAGAGAGAAAACTGTGGGAAAGCCCCATTGCAAAAACCAGGGAACTCCTAATAAATTTTATGTGCAATAAGAGAGGAGAAACATAAATGTCATGACTGCGTCTCCAAACCTCCCCATGGTTTAATATTCAAGCATAAATCTAAGAGGTGCAGGGCAAAACTCTGTAACAATTGGAAAAAAGACAACTGTTGTGAAGAGGAAAGACATGGAAAAATTAGAGTTGGAAAACTAATTAAAAGTTAAAAGCAAAAACGGATTTCTTGCTCAAAAAGCGCTTTGAGTGGGGAAGCCACTTTCCTTTCTCAGTTTGCTCTGTGCATGCATCTCCAGTAATAGGCAAACAACTTTTGTGGCAACTTTTGTGAGGCAAGCACCCAAATCAAATCAGAAATGGCACATTGTGGTAACCTTAATCAAACTACAAATCATTTCAGACCAATCGGCCGGCTGGAATGCTGAAGAAAGAACAAAACTTGACAGGCACAATTTAAGTGATGGCTTCTCCAGTCTGACGTTTTATTGACATCATGCTGCCTCTAATTGAGAAGGGGGGTTTCTATAACTCAAACCAGATGGGCCACCAGCTCATGAACTTAAAGCCCCCCTCCCCAACTCTACTCTCTCTCACTGGCTTTCTCTCTCTGTTACACTTACAGGGCTACTCTGGCTCAATGAAATACTTAACTATGAAATAAAATGTTGTAAAACTGACCTATTTATACTGATTGTAGGAATTTGATACTATGCCATTTATCATAAAGACGCTATGGCAGGGTAAATGGCGAAAGTACTGTCTTTTCATCTTAAAATCCTCCGATTTTACATCAGATTTTCTTATTGGAACAGCCAGGATAGACTAATGAATCCCCTTGAGGGAATAGTCTGACATTTTGTTTTCTTGCCAACAGTTAGATACCAATCACATAACCATATGGTAAATATAGCTGGAGCTATAGCTCCTATAGCCATTAGCTTAGCTTAACTCTCTAGAAAAGACAAGAATCATCTAGCCTGGCTCTGTGAAATAAATGTACCAGCATCTCTAAATAAGATGTTATAACTAATTTAGGGCTATATGCTGGCCTGTTTGTAGGATAAACCAGGTATAATATGTTAATGTGTAGTGGTGGACACACAAACAGACCACTGAGGGCGCCATGAATATGTAGCTCGCTCTTGAGAATGTGTTCAGGAGATTGCAGTCTATGAGAAAGCACTGTATTCTTTTTTTAAAGTCTGGGAAAATTATCTAAAGCCAGGGAGAATAGTTCTTAATGCATTATTACAACGCATTTGTTTTTCCAGTAAACATGTAGATGGTACCCCTGAAGTCTCACAACAAACTGGGGGGAATGTACTGTTGAAAAGTCTCGAGCTACCCCTAATTTCTTTATATTTCGCTAGGAAAATGGTAACTAGGTGAAGCAAACTTTCTTAAAATAATTTAGTATTCTTCAGGAATAGTTCTCCAGGCTTCTTAAAGGACATTTAAAGCTCTATTTTGGATGGGTGCCTTTTGTTCCGTTCTCTGTCAAGACAATCCCACACTGCTTTGATAATGTCTAAGTTCTGGGAAGGCCAATCCATGACTGATAGTGCTCCACTGTGTGTTTTTCTATCCAGGTATGTTTTTACTGCATTGACTGTGTGTTTGGGATCATTGTCATGCTGAAAAATGAAGCAGTTGCCAATCAGATGTTATCAGATGGTGTGGCACGGTGGATTTGAACCAGAAATTTCACATTTGGATTCATCACTCCATAACACAGTCCAGTTGTTATTTTGCAGTAATTTTGTGTACCTCAGCGTTTTCCCCTTGTTTGCCAAAGCCTCGTCAGAACTGGCCTAAGTAGAAGGTTGGCTGTCAAGAAGCCATTCTTGAGGAACTTAAACAGTAGATGGATCAACTAAAGGACCAGAAGAATCTCTCACGTCCTACATCAGGTCTTTGCTGGATTTATTTCTCTATTTCTTAAGAATGTGACTTTTAGTAATTTTTCATATGCTGTAGATAGTTTTTAGGCCTCCCACTTCTTCTTTTGTTCTCCACTTGTCCAATCTCCTACGTTTTTTAAGGATACGCTGCACAGCATACCGAGATATGCCAGGTTGTCATCTAGTAGCTCTTTGGGAATAACCTCGTTGGTGCTTAAATTCTGTTTTATGCGTGTCAAACTGTATTATTTTTGACGTTCAGAAATTCAAATAAATGATGTTGTGCAACAGGCTGCTCGTAACAAAGTGCCTAAAGACACAATTTAAAACTGGTTCTTTGCTAAGGTGACTGTCATGTGTAGACTGGTTCATTCCTCAGATTAGGTCCCTTTTCTCTGAAAATGGTCAGGTACAAGGACTGGTTTAGAAATGAACAAAAACACAGCCAGTGTATATAGAAACACTTTGAAAAACTTTAGGGGAGACTGTGGAACACCACTTTAAAAAAGAAAGTCTGGCTCCTTGAAAGCAAAATATAGCAAAATGAGGGGTGGCTCAAGATTTTTGCACTGAACTTTATGCATCTGCACTGAGACAAACTCTTTTTTCATGATTTCATTCTTTTTTGCTAAGCTAACTGATTCCTGGTTTCCGCTGTCTATTTGGTAGACAGTCTCAGGGATGGTGTCAGTCTTTTCAGCACAACAGAAAATAAGTGCATTTCTCCAAATGTCAAATTGTCAAAGTTCTTCTTTGAGCCCAAAGTAAAAGTATACATGTGCATGGACTGTTAGAGACGGAGAGAAAGAACTATTGCATAGGCTGTTCATTAGACACATGGATTTAATGAGTCTGAAAAGAAAACTGGATGTTAGAAGTGCACTAAATTAGTAGGTTCACATGGATTTCTTTAGAACCAAAATGGGAAATTTGCCACATTAGCAAAGCACTTTCATTTGCAGACATTTTTGAAAAGACATCAGAGGTTTTGTGATTTTATACCAACTGCGATCAATTGTGCACTTAGAAGACATTAAAGTAAATTCACCAGCTGCTAATGACATTTATGACACAGCATGGAGACTATATGGCACTGTGAGCAAATAGAAAAAACCCCCCCAAAAAACACTGAGACGTCCTTAAGAATTAAATTAGGGTTTCCCTGGCAGAACCTTCCGCATAAATGGCCATAAAGATGACAAAAGCATGGCAATCATTAAAGTTTGGCCATTTTATCACTCTGAACAGTATTTGTTGCCCACAGATTTTATTGATGTTTAATAGGAAGGATGGATTAGAAAAAAAAAATCCACATCAGTGTTCATTACTGTATCAGAAACGCTGGAAAAAGCACTCATTAAACCACTGGAACTGATGGAACTTATAAGATAAAGCACTGATCCCATTAGCATCAGCTGCTCGTACAAGAACACTGTTAAGGGTACACATTGAGAAAGAGCTAAAGAGATTTAGCTAACATTGAGCTTTCACTACAGCAGAACAACTTACATTTAATGGTATTATTTATTTGCTGTGCTTTAAGCCAGTTTTCTTTCTTGGCCTGCTTTGTGCTCAAGAACTTGAGCACAAATGAAAGGCAGATAATCAGTTGGCATTTTTCAAATATATTTTTCAGCTACTGTACACAGTGCATATGTATTACAGTTAAGATGTCCCTCCTTGAACATATTTAGTACTTTAGTACAATTTGCCTTGAGTGCTTTTCCAACAATACGGCCACCGACCTCTTTAAGAGAACTGGGAGACTCACTCAGTGGTTTTTTCAAGCTATGTGACCTTGTTGCCCCTGCACTAGTTTATAGCCCTTACAGTCAGTGTGGAAGCTATCCAGCTTGTTGATGGTGTGAGAGCATGTGGACTTATTCCATTATGCCAAGATACAGTATGTATGCCTGCTCACATACATGGCAGACATGAGCTAGTTACATCTGTAGCAGGGAAAAATTGATGGAGGGTCTGTGCTGTCAACATTAAGGAACTTAAGGAAAAAGCCCGTATGACATGGGCATGCAAACGCCATGTAAGCATATTCCTTCACACACTTTCATACACCTCGACTCTGTGTGCTTTAGGAAAAATACAACTTTTGTTTGCTTTGGAGGCTTCAGCACCTGTTTCGCCACATTCACATACAGCACGAAAGTCATGCTGCTATTTAAAGTGCACCTGTGTATTTTCTTATTAAATAGATTAGGGACTCCTTCCTGACTAGAGCAAATAAGTGCATGAGCAGGCTCCACAGTCTGCAGAATGACGTGAAGACAGGAACAATCAGCAGTTTGTGTACCTGTTGTGACTGAGAGGTCACTGGGACTAAACGGTGGTGTTTGTGTGCTCACACTTAGCCAGGAGCTATGACTAGCCTCATTTTCTGATTCTACATATGGTTGTTTGTGTCTGAAAACAATACTCAAAGAAGACAACAGTATAGACTTTAGATGATTACACCATCAGTTTCGCTGAAGTGGACCTCCAGGGCTGAAAAATAAAGCCAAGGTCGATGGGCCAAAAGCTACATGTTCATTGGTTGGCCAGCTAAGGCTGGGTCCAAAAGTGGATCAGTCCCTATAGACTCCCATGTTAAAATGCCAACTATATAGCAGATATAAGCATTTTTACAGCCTAATATAAATAAAACCTTTGGTTTCAGTGTCTAATTGCTTTAGAAAACCAAGGGACAATGCCAAGGATAGAGTTACTGGGGCCACACTGTGGACCTAGGGCCATAGGAGGGTGCTTGCAGGAGACCAGCCGGTGGCTGGGTCCTTAGCCCATCAGTCCAGGCCAGGCACGGCCTGAAAGCGCTACATGGGCCCCCCTTCCAGTGAGTTTCTCACAGAAAGGACTGTAGGTGTTCGGTGCTTTGTAGATCAGTTGGCAGTCAGGGGCAGAGGTCCTTGCAGTCTGATCTCCAGTTGACAAATCTGGCTTGGATTGGTGTCACATATGACCATGAGCTCTGGGTAGTGACCTCAAGATTGAGGTCACAGATACAGGGAGCCACTTCTCCTCCACATCGAATAGAAGCAGCTGAGGTGTTTCTGGCATGTCCTTCCGGAGAGGAGGTACAGAGTCAGACCTGGGCCATGATGGAGAGATTATACCTTTCCGCTGGCTTGGGAATGCCTCAGTGCACCCTCAGATGTGCTGGAGGAGATTGCTGGGGGAAGGCCCTCCAAAATGGATTTGGATAAGTTGTATAAATAGCTAATATCTTACTTTGTGATGGTATTTCTTTAAAAATTAAAGAGACCCCAAAAATTTATGCAATGCCCTATGAGCAAGCACTTAGTGACAGAGGGAAGGAAAACCCCATTTCAACAGGAAAAAACCTCTGACAGAACCAGGCTCAGGCAGGGCCAGTCATCCGCTGTGTATTCTCTAAGGCTACATCCACATTTATATGTAATCTGTGGTTTCACTCAAGCATCAGACTCTGGGGAGTTAAAAAGGAAGCCAATACAGTGCCAAAAAGTTGGAAAGTCTCTCTAGTGGCCACTTGAGGCTGGCTACAAAAGTAAGCTAGCCCAAATAGACTCCTATATTAAAATGGCTAGCTTTACAACATTAAAATATATGTTTACATCCTGGTATAAAAAAGTATTTTTTCCTCTAAGTATTTTCCCCTTCATAGAGGGTGAATAGGGTGGCATAAGAGGCATGGCTGCTTTAAGGGGGAGGTTTTCAGGCAGACGCAGCCAATCAGCACCCGCTACAACTCTTCTGCGCTGATTGGAGGTGCTGAAATTGAAGCCTCTGCTGTGTTCTGCTTTTTGGATCATTGTAATAGAATTGTTTAATGAATAATATGGTCTCCTGGATAGTACTGCATGTCAAAGAGGTTTTCACTTCATTTGTGTTATACCTGCCAACACTCATGTCCTTCCATGGTTTCTCCAGTATTTTTGCCTTTTTTCTTAGGAAACTCCCATAACTCACATTTTATTATGAAAAATTGGAAAAAATCCATCTGCAAGCCTTGTGTTGTCGTTTAATGTTACCTAAGTTGACAAATTGTATATGAAGTGCAGTCTACATGCACAGTCCATGCACTACATGCAATTTTAACCCATCTGTCAATGAAAGCTGGCACACGCAACCTGATTCAAAGGGGTGTGTGCTGCTACTCTACACAGGCAAACAGACCAGTCAGAGGCTAGAGCTACTCAGCACAACTTCAGTACTCCCCCAAAGGATTTTAAACATAGCTTGGGCTCATAACGATCCAAAGTAATAATAGAATTATACATATCAAGTTATTTGCTCCAATCTGGGAATAGGCAGCCTCTTTCAAAAGACTGATCCTTGCCAGAAGCATTATGGGTCAAGACAGACAATGCTTTTGAGAGTGTTGATTTTAAACAAAGTCCAGGGTTTTAACTGGTTGAAAAAATAAAAGCAAGCAGTAAAGATTTACCCCAAAATGTTTACTCTAAACATCCAACACAAGTTACAGACTTCACTACCTATTTACACCAAACTACTCTGCATATATAGTGACACCAAAATGTATTTAGTTGCTCACACATGCAGGTTACATTATGCCAAGACATATTTGTCCTACATTTTCCCACCAAAGTCATTTATATGTTCCAGTTTGGCTCCCTTAAGCTAAAGTGGAGGATGGAGGATGTAATCAATAAAAAAATGTGATATGTTTCAAATAACACACTGACTTTTTTATATTTTTATTTTTCTCCTTTAAACAATACTTGCTTGTCGCCTTGTTTGTCCTCACATATACAGAACAAGCATGTGCACGGTTGCCTCTCACCAGCACATCAACAATTACTTTCCCTCGCGTTCCATAACAGAAGAATCCTGATTGTGTAACTGTCTGTCAAACCAGTTTTTTTTCTCCTCACTATTTAAATACCGAACCACAAAGTTGCACAGGGAGGAAGGACCCTCCCCTCCCTGTGACTCATTCTCATACGAGCGTAAGCAGCCGCTACACACCACAGAATAGTACTCCATGACTCCTGCCATTACCTACAACCATGATGTCGTCTTCACCAGCATCATCGTCACAGTTGGTGTTGCTGTGCCGGTTCCCCGTGCCAAGCTGCTGTAACTGACAGCTATGCAAAAATATGTAGCAGTTGGGGTTAGGTTACACCTCCATTGAAATGTTCAGCTGTTGAGTTTGTTTCTTTTTCTTGAAGTGCAATTTAAGATTGGACTGGATAGTAAAACAATCCAAACTACATAAAGACAAGCAGCAAAAGTATGTGAAAGTAGAGAGGGATATTTGGAGTGAAAGAGTGAGGATGTGAAGATGTGAAGCGCAGGAGAAAGCCAGTGAAGGCAATCAGCAGGTGCTGAGGACGAAGAAACTCAACTCTGGGTCAAAGAAAGACTTCATCAGGGGGATTTTCCAGTGAAGTTTAGGGTCTCTACAGTATTATGTCACTCTTACAGCTCCATTAAGCCGTAATAAGGGTGTTACCTAAATTATAATGTCACAGTGGATACTGCCAGCAATACTATTACACTTGGCTTCATAAAATATCAAACCTGTCACTGTATCAGCTTTTCTGTATGACAGTATAGAACACAGCTCTGGTCAGTGTCTGAAACTGAGAGGAAAAAGGCATATAGGAATGTGAAAATTTGACTTGGGCATGGATCAAAGTGTGGCACCAGCCACTGTTGGGACATGCTCAGCGAGCACGAAGGCACAGAAACCACGTCAGATGCCATTGTGAGAAAAACACTAGGGAACCATGCCAGAGGGTAAATATCCACTTGACGATGGCGTGCGTGCTGATCTGGAGTACACACCCTCTGCCCACAGATAGGAGGAGACTTTTATCTTAAACTATACACACACAGGCGCTGTAATGGTGACCAGACAGAAAACTAACAGCTCTGTGGAGCAGTGAGAAACTGCTGATAGCGCATCTTTAGTGAACACAGAAAGTGTCAAGAATTAATAAAATGGTAAATGGGTAGTATATGATATGATGATGCTGCTTAAATCACTAATAAATATGCATTTAAGGCCAGACTGTATAGATTATTTTGCATGTAAAGTGCTCAAGCTCACACTGTGCCACTTTTAAATTGCCTGTCTGAAAAATGTATAAGTTAATATACATGCTACAGGGTTCAACCATTTATCATTCCTTAACTAACTGCTGGAATAGCGCTCCTTTTCTCTTCACTCCTCCATAATATGTTATTCAGCTCCTTTTCAAAGGGCGTCCTTTTTCTAAGGATCATTGCCCGAGCTGCAAAAATTGAGAAACAGAGGCGTTTTTTGTCACTGACGAGAGCAATTTGATGCTTATCGCAATTTCAGTGCACCACTTGGTCTCCACTCTATGTCGTGGCCAGCTACGGCACAAAATGTTACAATTTTGCAATAGGAAACATTAAAGTCGACCACAGAAAAGCTGGCCTCATAGAGCAGACTACAGTGACAGAATACACCTGAGGAGCTTCTCAAAGGGACTGTTTGTGACTCTGTCCCCCTTCACTGTCTAAACAAAACTAATAAATGTGCTCAGAACCAAGGTCCATTTCTTAAACACACACAAGCACGCAATTATTGGCAGCTAATTGGCTGGCCTAGCGTTACGGTACAGGGACAGCACGGTCATTAAAAAGACATTTCCTGTTTGAGTTCACTGATGCTTCCACTGATAAGCACAAAGACACACTCTTATATTATCGGAGATTGCAGGCACCAGTCTAAAAGTAGGGCAGTTGAAGCTGGAAGGTGTCATAATGTAATTTTTGTTCATGTAGGTCTATTCTAGTCAGACCTGAGTGTAGTTCAAAAACACTGTTTGAGAGAATTAAGGTTTCCATTAAGGCAAAAGCAGTCAGTAACGCAAGTAAGTATGCCTGAAACAAAATCCATGATACCTAACTACTTCTAAAGGCATAGCATGTTTATACCAAGTGAGCTGATAAATGATACCAAAAACTGCAGCTCTTTGAATTGCCACTTACGGGCTGGCTTCAAAAGTGAGTCCATACCCATAGACTTCAGCGTTAGAATGCCCAACAAAAACAAACTGATTTCTATCCACTTCCATTTTTCTAACAACTATACTTGGTATAAACTCACCCATTTTGATTTTGTTACAGCATAAAGCTAACAAAGTAGGCTATATACTACTGCTGATTAGGAAGTTGGTTTGTTACTGTGCAGTGTGCCCATCCAGTGTATTCATATGTCATGTATTTTCTTTTTTCTTTATAGCCTTTCAAATGCATCATGACATCACGAATCGGTGGGTGATGTCACAATTTCTATATGTGTCATGGTCCTGGGTCTGTGACCCAGTGTTTTGAGTTTTCGTGTGTTTTTTATCATTCTGTATTATGATTTATCTTGTTCCCCAGTCGTGTCTCATGTGTCACCTCTGTCTCTGTGTTCTGTGTCCCCTTGTTTTGTGTCGAGTCCGTGTCTGTCTTGTGCTTCCTGGCTTACTTTGTAGTTTCATGTCTTTCGTCACTGTGTTTAGTTTTGCTTCCCCTTGTCTTGTCATGTTTAATTACTCCCAGCTGTGCTCTCCTCCTGTGTCCCATTCCCTCGTTATCCCTGAGTGTATTTAAGCCCTGTCTTTTCCTTGCTCTTTGTTGCGTCGTACTCTCTCCATGCTGTGTGTCGTCTCCGTGCTCCCTGTTTCCTCGAGTTTCCAGTTCCCAGTTCCCAGTGTTAGTTCTTAGTTTCCATGTTCAGGATTTGGTTTGCTTTTTTGAGTTTATTTTATAGAGTGTTTTTTCCCAGCAATAAAGCTGCGTTTTGAGTTTATCCTCCCGTCTGTGTGTTTTGCGTTTG
>VVHJ01002716.1:1201-14215 GCA_015107715.1 Tylochromis polylepis | reverse complement strand
TCAGGAGCTAAATGCAGCAGCTCTTGTTCCCATGGATGCCTTCCTGCTTCAGCTGTTGCCTTTAAGACCTTTTGCTGAAGTTGTTCTCCAGCAAGACCTGCGTAAGTGAAAAGTTTATCTTGTTGGACGTGTTCATGATACAGTAGCACAGTTGACAAATGCTTTCCTGTTTCCTAATGTAATGGAAACATGACTTTTTAAACTCAACAATTACAGTTTGCACACTAATGACATTCCACTGGCTAATGACAGACAGTACGCTGCTCAAAAAGTTAAAGGAACACTTTTTAATCACAATTACTAATAACTTCTGTGATATTGATATGGTCAGTTAAGAAGGGGATTGTTGAATCAGTTTCAGCTGCTTTGATGTTAATGAAATTAACAGAGGTGCACTAGAGAGGCACCAATGAGAAAACCCCCAAAACAGGAATAATTTTACAGATGAAGGACACTGACATTTTTTTTCTTCCTCATCTTTTCTGACAGTTTTTTCACTAGTTTAGTTAGGGTCAGTGTCACTACTGGTAGCATGAGGTGGTACTTGGTCCCTACAGAGGTTGCACAGGTAGCCCAACTCCTCCAAGATGGCGCATCGATACGTGCCATTGCCAGAAGGTTTGCTGTGTCACCCAGCACAGTCTCAAGAGCATGGTGGAGATTCCAGGAGACAGGCAGTTTATCTAGGAGAGCTGGACAATCTTAACCCATTAGCAGGACGCAGTATCACACTGATCTGAATGTCTCTGACCAAATAATCAGAAACGGACTTCATGAGGGTGGATGAGGGCCCGATGTCAGCACGGTTGCCTCCAAAACTTTTACTGAAAGCTGACCTTTGTTATGTTTGTATTTTGTTGTGATGTGTTGACGAAAAAGCATTGCTCGAAAATGTTGCTATAATGTTTGTAGATGCTGACTGTTACAGATTGTACAATGTACTGTCTGCAGGTTTAAGTCCTGAACATGAGCTTCCTCACTGTCTGTTGCTGGTGAGCGTCATGGGACAGCTGGCTGGCCAACCTGAGGAGGTGCTGCAGCTTTGGTATGCAGGGAGTCAGTTTTCAGAAGAAAATATCAGGTAATAATGGTTTTGGATGATTTAGTGAACAGTAATATTTTAAAACATTTAGTGTGTCATTGTAAGACCTGTTAGTTAAGTTTACTAGTTTTATGAGTTATTGATATTGTTCTATTATTGACTTTTTGGTCCACAAAGTTAATTGCACTTTTCCTGTTTTCTCAGTGCAGTTAAATGCAGCTGCAGTATAACTGAATAATTATGAATATCATTTTAGTTTTTACAGTTTTACTATCAATAAATTTTTAATATGCAGTTATGTTATAATAATTACATCCCACATGGAGTAATCTGTTTTAAGCTGTATTAGTTAAGATGTGTATTAGTTAGCAGCTTTGGAAAAGGTTACATTTATCTGTGCTAAATTTAAAGTAGAAAAAAAAGCTTCTTTTGTTGTTTAGTGTTTTTAAGTGCTTCATTGTGCCATCTTTGTCCCTAGGCTTCCTCTCTTCCAGGCCATCTTCACTAGTTTCCGACGATGCTATACTGAGCGTAAGGTCCCAGTGCTGTTACCTGGGGTGATGCTGAAGGGTCAGGCACAGGTCCAAGTCACTCTGCATCAACACATCTGTGTGCAACTCTGTGCCAGTGTGGCTTGGCTTCCTCCTGTATACTTTCGTGTACTGGTGAGGTCAACACAACAACGCACACTTTTTTTTTTAAGCAATACCAGTAGAATGGCTCTTATACTGTTCCACTTAATGTGTAAGGGACACTTTAAGACTGTTAATCTGATGTAATGTTTCATTTGTTGAAGATTGTAAATGTGTAAATGTCAGTTACTAGACCACGGGGTAGCATACAGTCATGGGAAAAGAAATTACATTATTTGTTAATGGTATGGTATTACATATCAGGATATAATAAATAAAAAAACCCTAATCCTTAACGGGTCTTAAAATGAGGTAAATACAACCTGAGATGAACAGCACATGACATTACACCACAGCAGTTCAGTCTGGCAAAGCAAACCCAAATCCCCTTCACTTGTGCTTGACAGCTGGTATGAGGTGATCGTGCTGAGATGCTGTATTTGGTTTTTACCAAATGTGGTGCTTTCCATTATGGCCGAACATCTCCATTTGGTTTTGTCTGTCCAGTGGACAGTTCTTCAGAAGTCTTATGGTTTGTTCAGATGCTGTTTTCCAAACCTAAGCCATACTGTGATGTTCTTTTTAGAGAGACAATTTCTCGATATTAAACAAATCATACTTATTCAGCTTTTTTGTAATTGTTTTGCTGTGATCTTTCAAATTTAACATGCTGACTGAGGTTTGCAGAGTCAAATGAACGTAAATGCTGTGTTTGCTGATAGTCCACAACACAGCACTATCTTCCTGTATTTACTTTTGTTGCTCCGCCCCAGATACATCTGGCCAGTGAGCGGTGGGAACATTCTCATGTGGTTTGTAGTGATGCATTTTGGTTTGCTTGGAGTTCACTTAGATTTTTCTGTGTGTGTGTGTGTGAGTGAAAACAAACCAAACCAGACCACAGGTAAAAGCTACAAGTTAATAAAACTCATCAACTAATTTGGACCAGAGTAAATAAACCATAGATGTAGGAAATGTTGCTCTTGGGTTTTTTGCAGTTTCTTTGAGCATTGATTTGGACAGGACATCCACTCTTGATCAAGTTCAAATTGTTTGGAAATTGACTTATAACCCTTGTCAGATTAATGGGCAACAACGGTTCTTTCCTCCTTGGTATTATGTGAACACACACCAGAATTTGCCACACCTGCAAACTGCCAAAAGCCTGCTTTGGCAGTGTGTGATCACACAAACGTCACTTAATCAACTGCATTTTATTAGCAGCACCTGCATGCTACTTAACCTCTTGATTCTTCTGGAAGCAGAAAGTGTGTATTTAGTTTTTCACACATTTCTTTTGCATTTTGACGTAATTTTTGTTAACTAAATCATGGCATGGTACAATATGCCATGTCTTATTCTTCAGTAATAAGACATTCTAAGGACCAAATTGTGTTTGCTATGCCCTAATATATAAAACCTTAGAACTGACAGAGGGTAAACTTTATGTTTTACCATGATTGTATAATTTTTATCTCCATCTGGTAGTCCTTGGAGTAAATCAAATCCAGCCTCTGCCAGTATTGAAACACATGTTGTTTATACAAGCTGCTTGTTCCAAAATATCAACGTGTTTTATACAAACAGAACTGACTTGAACTGTGGGTGCGGTACTTGGAAACAGCAAGGACCTTCTCATTAGCTTAGTCAAGAGAAAGTATCTAATCAGGACAGAGCCTCACTTGAACCTAACCTGACCCCACACCATACACGGCCATTTCTAAATGGGTGATTGTGCCAAGTATGACTTTATGGCATTTTATATTTAAACATACCAACAATAATATACAACAATATATATACTTTTACAGTATATTTACATAAATAAAATGAAGTAAAATAGAATAAATTGCCAAATAATAACAAAAATTAAAGGATGCATATTTAAAAACTAATTTTCATTCTAAAACATGTGATCATAAGATCTTTATATCAATCACCGTAAAAGACTGAAAATACATTATTAGGTTGTTTTTAATCTCGTGGTGACCATTAGCTGTGTTTCACTGCAGGAATTCCCTTGATTCAGAGCTTGCTGTCCTTTTGTTTTTCTGTGATAGCAACATGTTATGTCTGGTTTATTTAGTTTTAATTTTTTTTTCCTTTCCCAGTTTTCCTACCCTTCTCCAGTTTATCTGACTTCCCCTCTACTTTATCTCCCCTTCACAGGAATGTTGCTTGTTTGAAGCTGTACTTCAGGCTGATACTCAAACAGCTCTGTTGGCAGCAGATGTGTGGTGCTTTACAGCACGGTGAGAATGAAGAGTAATGCAGTTTTCACATTGGGATTTTCAGTGCATTTTTTTTTCTAACTTTCGAATATAGTCATATATTATTTAATCAATTTATACATGTGTGTTTAGGTCAGGGCTACTTTTTGGGCCTTTTTGTTTTGCTATGCTTGTTTTTTAGGGACCTTTAGACTCATTTTAGCTAGTGCTTGTGAAGATTTTATTTATTTTCTTGTGCTATATTGAATGAAATGCTTTTTTTCTTTTTGATTCTATGCTGACAGGTATGGGACAGCAGAACTTTGCCTACATCATGTCCTCCTTATTGCTCAGCTGGTATGTAGAGACCAGCAAAATGCAGAATGCACAAACATATTGATTTGAAAGTGAGACGTCACAGCAGACGGTACTTTACAACATTTTGAGACGAATGAACTGAATCCCTTCCAGAAATGGCTTTTCATTAATCTGATGAAATTTGAATAGGTCAGCTTCATGTTTGGATGCACAAAGTGAAAACTGTCATCTTAATAGATTGGAGCTGATAATAATAACAATTATTAATTAATTCAGTCATAATAATTCATATGTCACTTTCAGTAGTGCACAGATCTAAATGCAGTCGCAGTAGAGGATAAGAACACACAAGATTAGGACTGTATGCTTTTCCTACACCTGGAGCTCGCTAAACGCCTTCATTATTTTGAAGAGTCTTTGAAATACTTTAACTATGGTCCGACAGCCCCTCTCAGTCTTTGTCTCATGCATCACTCCTCACAAAATAATGTCTCATTTGTTTAAACAGGCAGATTGTCAGATTAAGCTATATGCCACAGGCTATCCTTTCTCTTACCTGTTTGTCTTGGTGCTTTCACTCAGCTGTTCATCCCTGCTTCTCCCCTTCATCTCTTTTAGGTGAAAGTGTGTGCCACCGATTGTTACCAGTCATTCCATCTGGGTATGCTGCTAAAACGCATGGTTTTTCTTATGACGCCGAACCACCAGGTTAGAATCCCTAGGAGCAGCAGTGAAACATTTCAAGCAAATATGAATTGTGCTAGAGAGTCAGCCCACACTTTCCTTTTAAACAACACTATATTAAAGTTCCTTCATAAATAATGAGTATGCAAAGTTACGGCCATCAGAATAAATTCTTGTTCTCACTGAAATGCCAGCTAGGATTAGACACCGGTGGACTTGAAAAGCTGGTGTTTTTTCTTATCGGGGCCTATTAGAGGCAAAGACAAACATGTAAAATGCTGGCCGGCAGAGCAGCTTCTGAAACTCTTTACCGGAGTGATGAGCAGCATTCTCACATATGATGAGTTTGTAATTGTGGTGGAGAGTGCTACAGTAGCTCTAAATTAGTTAAGACGTAGTCACTTTTAACATAAGTTCAGTGTACCTTCCATATAATTTGGTGTCTTCATATTTTTTTTTAAACTCAGGTTTACTGTATTATCGTGTATGGCACCAACTACCAGAGTAGAGTGCCATTTACTGGTTTTAGATGATGCTTAAGAAATCAATAAAAAACAACTTCAATGAATTAAAAAAAAAACCAATTTGATAAAGAATGTCTTCTCCCAGAATCTTAAGTATTTATTTTCGCAGATGGAACTGGTGTCACATTTTCCACCCTCTGAGGTGGAAAACCTTCCAGTGTGGCACCATGTCCTCCTCAGAGCTCTTTCTCAGGACATCTGCCAGCAAATAGTGACAGACGTCACTGGTTTAACTCAAAAAGTCCTGACTGACTGGCAGAATGGAGGATACAAACTGGGACAAGTCGACAAAGTGGTGAGGACAACCTTAGCAGTGGGATGTAATGGGAGTCTTGCACCCCATCGCTGAATCTTTTTAGCATGGTTTTATCAAGTGAAGGCACTTTATTGTTTGTGCAAAGGATAAAACAAGACCAAAGTCAAAAATAAACGTGTACTCATTCATCCTTATTCTTCATTATAGCCTTGCATGCGACAAAGACTGACAGCTATTCGTACAAACATTAGGGGCAAGGCTGCAGCATCATTTGTACTTGTGCAGTGAAGATGGCAGCTAGATTATAAATTGGCAAGAAATGATGTTTGGACTGTGATAACCTTTTTCCTGCAATAGACTGTCAGTGACCTTTCCATTGATAGCCTATGAACTCAGAGCTTCCAGTGATATATTTTTGTAGTTGAGATTACTAACACTTTTAAAATAACAACTGTGAATAAATTGTAAATATCAGTTAATACAGCTCGAGCCAGCTGAAAATATTTACACTTAAAATCCAGTGGAATCCAGTCAAAAAGATGTTTCTATTCAGTAAATGTGATGTTTTCATATTGCGGAATTTTGCTAAATAATACTGATTCCAGTATTTTTTTAAAAGTATTATTTTTTTCACTACCTAGCCAATATTGTAGTATGCATTGTACCATACCTGATTATGTTTTGTTGACACTGACACGCATAGCATCTTATATAATATACATTATACATTTGTTAATGATGACAAAATGGTGACTGCTCAGTAAGTGGTGAATGACAGAAGGCACGGGCTAGTCTTCACAATAACCACATCTACTAATAGGTTAATTAGTTCAGTTTTTATATTTAATCACAATAAATTTCTGCTTGTCTGCAGCCATATTTTAGCCCTTCAGTCTGATACTGTGAGAATGATTAAATGCAACCAAGAAAACGAATCAAGAAAGCTGGAGAAAGAAATGGAAAAATACACAAATGTATTTACAAAGTTCCTCCTGTTACTAGAATGCAGTGCTGATGTCTCTCCTATCGGTGGTTCGAGGCCAGTCCTCTCCCGAAGAGCAGTGTGTGTTGTCTTCTGTGAGGATGGTCACACAGCTCTGGTTACGAATGAGTCCAGACCAGGTAACAAACAGTACACACACAAACAGATGGAGTAAAGGAGTAGATGCAAGACCAGTAAACTGTAACCTGCCATGCTCTAGTTGCAGACCCAGCCTGTGCTCCAGTGGACACTGCAGCTTCTCTTGTCGCTGTCGGCCATTTTAGTGAAGCACATTGAACCTCACGTCATTTGTCAGGTGTGCTTTTAGCCGTCACAGTTCACATGAAACATTTGAAGAGGGCAGAATAATTGTATTGACGCCTGTGTGTGTTATCCCAGGCTCTGGTGTGTCTGGATGCTGTGGTTTCTCAGAAGTGTGCAGATTGGTTACTGCTGGCTGCTTTGGAGTTTCTCTGCTCCCTGGGGAAGATCTTTGTCCCTCCTGACAGCCAGGTAATAAAAAGAGTTTTTACAAATGATGATTTCATTTTGGTTTACTTGTCTGTCTTTCTATTGCCTTCTTCAGCCTTTGCTACTGTTGTTGTTTATAGTTGCTCCTAAAGCTTTGACCCTGCAAGTCTCCTAAATATATATCACAGTCAGAATCATGATCACCAGTTGTTTGCTGTGCAGTTTAAATATACCTTTTACAGCTCCATGTGTCATTGCTTTCTTTTTTTACATTTTGTAGTATAAAGGTGATGATAAGAAACAAATGATAATAACCATTTTTATTTTCTTAAAATAATAATAATAGAAACAGATTGTGCATTTTCTCAGTTGTATGACCCTTTTTGGTTCCAGAGTCAAATTCTTCCAAGGCTGAGTAGCCTGTTTGGAGTCCTTTTGGCTGGCGAGTCTTGGCTGTTGCACCAGCACACCCTGGAGGCCTTTTCTCAATTTGCAGAGGTCTTAATTTATAATTTTAACATAACTTTCTATTTAAATAATTTTCATATTACATTAAATTCGTATACTGTTGAAGCTTAAACGTAACCTTGATGTATCCTTCTGACGTCAAAGAATACAAACCATGAAGAAGTAATCTCTCAGAGTTTGAATGTCGAAGAAACCAAAACCAAAGTGGTTAATTATCTTAGCAAGGTAAGGGATATCTATTATTTGTTCATGAACTTGTATTTAAAATAAAGTATGGTGAAATAGTCATTTCTTTTGCTGCAGACGGTGAATGCACAGGAAGGTAATGAGTTACGGCTTGAGAGGCTCGAACGGGAGACACAACAGATCAAGCAACACAATGAGAAGCTGGAGTGTAGCAAAGAAAAGCCTTTCAACAAACCACCTTCTGAAGTTGTTCCAAATTCAGAGGTTAGTTTAATTAAATTAACTTGAAATGTATTCAGTGTTCATGCACAGTCTTGTCTCACGTACACTTTTCATATTAGTGGTAGCAGACTTAAATTAAAGCTACCAGAGCATAAGGAGGCAGTGCACAAAAGCAGCCAGGATTCTCATATTTTATTAGAGGTCAGAAATGTATTTTTATTTAAATGATAAGTATAACAAATAACCAAATACTTTATATGTTTAGCAGTAAAAGATTTGAATGAAGACATCCAACTTAAATGTGACTATTTGATTGAAAGTCAACTTTGTCGGATAATCATATGTCAGTTGGTGAGGTTTGTGTTTTTATCACAAGATTTTGCTACCTAGATTTAAACTGTGCCATTTGAAGTACTGTAGAACATAAATCATATTATATAAATGACAGTATAATTCACAAGACCTGTATTTTTCTCTTTAACCATTCATCCCTCTCAGCCATGCCCAAAGAGAGCTCGACAGGAGAACAGCGCAGAGCAGGAATACAGCCGCTATATCCAGACAGCTGAGAGTGCTTTAAAAGCCCTTCAGGCTCTCACTGATGGTAAAACTAATAGTAGTGCACCACCTCCACAGTGGCTGGAATCCAGACTACAGGAGCTGCAGACTCTTCTAAGCCACATCACTACAGACAGACACACGACCTAGCAGCTCCAGATAGTTTTCTGACCTCAGGATGTTTGCTTTCTGTATAGAAAACCCGCTGATGTCCCCACAACTTTTGCTGCTATTGAAAATAGTTTCTCTCTCTTTTTTTTTTTTTAAACAAGAGAATCTTCATTCTTTTTATTAAACTTGTTTCTGAAACTTCAAGCACTTTATTTCTTTTAGCTACACCTTCAACAGTCTTTCCTGGCTGGGTCACTATATGAAACATCTTGTACTGTAAAACAAAACAGGGACATTTGATACAGTAAGTTTTACTTTATTTCACCATCAGCCCAAAAATTACTAATAAATTATGCAATTCTGATCTCACATTCATTCAAAGTGCAAGCCTTCAGTTAATCAAACCTGACTATTTTTGGGAAGACCCAGTGTCTCCGAAAAGTTTCTTTATGCCACTAGTGAAATTGGCACATAAAAAAATAAGAGCAGAGCAGATGAAAACAGGATTACATTCACCTCTGATATCAATTGGCAAACAATTATAAATGGCTTATTTTGTCCAAGTCTAGCACCATCTGATGAAGAGCTGATCCTTCCAGTTTAAAAGCAAGTTCTCATAATTAACATAATGATAATAAAATCAACATAATATAAAAAGCCTTAGCCCATCCCTGTCATTATCATCCCTACTGCATCATGTTAAATGAGAAACTACTTCCAGTTTACTGGTCTGTTTGTGAAGCGGCACTCCAGATGTGGTGCATGGGTTTCAGTTTTCCAGTGGTCAAGTCTTTTACTGCAGATGGAAGTAATGGATCAAATGTAATCACCAGGTGTTATCCTCCCAGTTCAGGTCAGCTTCATCTCCCCAGCCATCTGGTTCAGTCTTTGAGAGAAAAGAAGTAAATGTAAGTGCAATCATCCACAGGGAAAAATATTTGCAATAGTGGGAAATTCTTAATTCTCAATGATTACTATCATTGATGGTCACTTTTTACCCCTCAGCTGTAAAAGGCTGATGGGGTACTGTCACCTCAGTGGGCAGGCGGCATGGACACACAAGTTTGTGAATGTGATGACTTGAAAATGAGGTGATAGGATTTTTAAATTCATGCAATAGGTGAATCTACTAAAAATCTTGGACAAGGTTAGAGGTCAATTTTTCTGAAAATCACCTAGGATTTTCAAATTTATACTATAGGTGCATCAACTAGGAGGCTGAGAAGTAGCACTGGTGGGCGTCAGTATTTTTAAAGTTAGACTGCGTATGCATTTGTATCTCTTTTGTGTCTTCTGGCACTTAGGTTCTTCAAACTGATGGCAGTGGTGTTAAATGGTTATAGGTTGCAATAATTTCCAAGTTTTACACAGAAGTGCAACTGTCAAAAGAATTTCATGTAAATGTAGTCATGTTACAACCTACTGTCACGGGATAATTAAAAGTAAAGTTTATCAATGGAACCCCCCCCCAAAAAAACAAAAAAAACATCTAGTTGTCTTTTCAGGCTTGTTAGTCTACATTTCTAAAAGTACTACACTGTTGAAACCAACAAGGCCTCCAAAAACAGTAAAATGAAGAAAGAGACATGCCTTATAACTTATTGTACACAGATGGCGCTTCATATACAGCAGGTACAATAATTGTTGAACATGTTGCCAATTTTCTAACTAAATATATTTCTAAAGGTGCTACTGACATGAAATTCTCACCAGATGTCGATAACAACCCATCCTATCCACACATGCAAAGAAATCAAAACAAATGTCCATAAATTATATATGATAATGAGAAATGACACAGGGAAAAAGTATTGAACACGCTTACTGAAATTTACTGAGTACTCCGTACAAAAGCCTTTGTTGGTGATGACCGATTCGAGTACGAGGAAACTAGTCGCATGCATTGCTCGGGTGTGATTTTGGCCCATTCTTCCACACAAACAGTCCTGAAGATTCTTTGGGCCCCTTCTATGAACTCTGAGCTTTAGTTCTTTCCATAGATTTTCAAGGGGATTCAGGTCAGGTGACTGGCTGGGCCATTCTAAAGCTTTATTTTCTTTCTCTGAAACCAGCTGAGTTTCCTTGACTGTTTTTGAGATGATATGCAGAACCTTTTGTCCTCCACACATGGTGTGTATCATATCATCCAAAGATTTGAATTATGGTCTCATCTGACCAGAATATATTCTCCTGGCATTTCACAGGCTTGTCTAAATGTTGTTCAGCAGACTTTAAATTTGCTTCAACGTGCTTTTTCTTCAGAAATGGAGTATGGCGTGGTGAGTGTGCCCATGGTGGTCGAGTATATTACTTGTTTTCTTATAAACAATTGTATCTGCAACCCGATATCAGGGCAAAGCATGTAATGGACACGCCGGCCATTTCACGTTTTGCTCTCCAAAACGTGAAATGTACACGAATGTAGAAGTTGCAATAATCTGCAGTAACGGCAGAGGGAGATTTTATTTCAAGCCAACATTAAAATAATCACAGGAAAGTGTTTAAACAGACATTAATGAACACATTTACATGTATATACACACATTAGTCGCCTAGCTTAATCGATTCTGACGATTAAAGACTTTGAATGTACTTAATGTTTTTTGCTCACTACCGACTTCGTGGTTTTAAATATATTATCTCCCCCTGCTGGTAATGCAATTTCTGCATGCGTGTTCATTTTACGTTTTGGACAGGCAAAGTGTGAAATTAACACGATGGACCGGCGTGTCTATTACACGTTTTGGCGTGACACTGGGTTGGTACCTCCTAATTCCAGGTTTTTCTGTAGCTCTACACAAGTGGTCCTTGGCTCTTGGGCTACTCTTCTGATAATTCTTTTCAGTCCTCTGCCTGAAATCTTGTGGGGAGCACCCAGTTGTGTGCCTCCTTTTCTTCACGTCTTCAATACTTTTTCCCTGTCTCATTTTTTCCACATAATTTATGGAGATCTATGGTTTGATTTCTTTGAATGTGTGGATTAGATGGGTTGCTGTTGACATCTGGTGAGAATTTCATGTTAACAGCACCTTTAGAAATATATTTACTTACTGAACACGTTAGTAGTTTTCTAATTATTTTACCAGTTTTAAGTATAACAAAATCAGAATTTCAGAAATTGTGGAAATTTCAGGCAGCTGTGACTGAGAACCAGTATATAAAGTATATAAAACATCCTTTCACCAGACACTCACCTCAGTCAGGTCAACTGCTGCAAACTTGGCAGTGAGTGTCAAAGTATCGATGGATGAATCGACCTGCAGAGGTTTAGTGTTATCTGAAGATGCTGTGGGCAGTTCTGCTTCACACTCGCCAGTCTCTTGTAGTGATACCGCTGCTGGAGATGACAACTTGATGTCCGGCACCATGTCTGCAAACAAATCCAGCTCTGGGTCTTGCTCTACCTTTCTCTTCACCCTTATAGTAAACTCCTCCCCTAGACCTCCTACTGAACTACTTTTTTGTGGCACTGTAGGTTTGGACTTGGGGTTTAAGGGGTTATGCGATTTTTGAGAGTCCCTTTCCTCTTGAGCCCAGCTACTGTCCCATGAGGAAGTGGCCTCTGTATGTGTTGACTGCCGCAGTGTTGAGGTCAACTTAAGGGGTTTAGAGGAACCCAGTCTCAGTGGTTCAGGACCATGTTTTGAAGATGGGGAAGTAGCGCCCTGTTTGGGTGGTGCAGGGATGACTGAGTCTGATAAAGGAGCTGTGGGGGAGAGATCTGAGGTAGGTTCAGTGTCCTCAAAGTCATCCCACGGCTCCTCATCTGTGTTCTGATGTGTGATTGGCAGGCTGCTAACTGGATCTACACCCTTTGAGGCCTGAATGTGGATCTGGACCGAATGACCATCTCTATTCTCACTATCAGGGTCACTCCAGTCAGGCCAGTCTTCCACAGTGCCTTCTAGTCTGTCAGTCTGCTCTGGGCTAGAAGAAAGTTGGTCCATCTCACTGTCCTGATGAAAGCCATTCAAAGGTAGAGACATCTTTCTACTAACATCTGGAATATACAACAACAATAACAAAAAATTATACAATGGACCTTAGGTGTAAATAAATGAACAAATTCATTTGAAT
Organism: Tylochromis polylepis; assembly: GCA_015107715.1. Taxonomy (NCBI): domain Eukaryota; kingdom Metazoa; phylum Chordata; class Actinopteri; order Cichliformes; family Cichlidae; genus Tylochromis; species Tylochromis polylepis. Next base: position 1,474 of record VVHJ01002716.1, on the reverse strand, counting down.
TAATATTATGAAGGGAGTTTCTTACCTGATACTGGCTTGATAACCCTTGGTGTCTTGCTACCCGTTTGACTGAGGACTAAGCCTTCAGTCCCTGATGGTCTAGGGAATAAATTCAGCACTTTGGAGGGTTGGGCCATCTGAGGGCGGGAACTTCCAACTATATGGACAGGTGAGGCTAAAGAATAAAAGTAAAGTAAGATGAAAGATGTCCAAATGTCACCTTTAAAAAAAAAAAAAAAAAAAAAAAAAAAAAAAACAAAAAAACAAACACAA
>VVHJ01002711.1:13050-45491 GCA_015107715.1 Tylochromis polylepis | reverse complement strand
TCGGATCAACAATGGGAGAAAGCAGTATTCAATGTCCGTTATAGTACATCCTGTGCCAGGTTGCAACTTATCCAGTTCAAAGTACTGTACAGGGTTTATTATTCGAAGTCTCGTCTTTCTGAGATTTACCCACAAGTGATGGATCAGTGTGAGAGGTGTCATGCCACCCCATGTGATCTAGGTCATATGTTTTTTCTGTGCCCAAGACTCCATGGCTTCTGGAGTCAGTATTCAGTTATTCTTTCCAAGGCTCTTGGGACCCAAATCTGCATGGACCCTTTTCTAGCTGTTTTTGGGCTTCCAGTCAACACTGGTCTAACCGACCCTACACACTTCAAAATATTAGCCTTTACATCACTTTTGGCTAGACGTTGCATCTTACTCCTTTGGAAATCTTCGAAGCCACCTTCAGTTTCTTTTTGGTTTAGAGATGTGATGTCATTTCTTAAACTGCAAAAGATAGGCCTTGTGGCGAAGGGCAAATACAGAGAATTTTGTCGTGTCTGGGGCCCCTTCGTAGACTATTGCAAGTCACTAAACGTGTGTGTGTATGTGGTGGGTATCATTGTATCTGTTCATGTAAGAAAAACTATCAAACATGTGAGGGGAACGGATTGTACTGTCATTGTAAACTATTGTACACCTGTCTCTCAATAAAAATATTAACAAAAAAAAAAAAAAAATAGTACTTTCGCACCAACTAGGTGATTCCCAAAAAGCTGTTAGCTGAAAATGTGGCATTTTTCAGCATGGTGTGCATTGTGTCATTAAAAAATTTGAGCAAGTACAAAACAAAAAGAAGTAGCGGGCCTTAAAAAAAACCCACAAAAAAAACCCCATCAATTGATCCATCTGCTGTTTCCTGAAGTCTCATCAGAAGAAGAATAAGCCACTGGAAAGGAAATTGAGAAAAGGCTGAAGTTGTGTGATTATTTGTGTCTCACATACTGTACTTCCATTTATGTTTGAACATTTGAATAATATTCTGCATCGATTCTCCATTTTCCTAGCAAAATATAAAGAGGGGGTGGCACAAGATTTTTGCACAGTACTATATGCTACTTTTAATTTTATAAATGAGTAACCCATGGGCTGGCTCTTCACACAGAACAGCAACTAACGAAGCACAGCAGAGTGATGAACTTGAATTTAAACATATAATAGTAATGACACTGTGTGTGTGAACATACAGACTGGATGAGTGTCACGAGAAAGCGCTTCGGAGCACTGCTGGTTATTAGCAGCAGCGACAAAAGAACTGTGATAACTAAAGATGGCGGCGCTGCAGCATCAGCTGGCACTGGCAGCCTCTGCAACAGAAGGTCGGGGAAACATTGGCAGATGGCTGTGCTGTGAAACAGATCTGCCGTCTTAAAGCGAGTAAAAAGCGAGCCGTTTTTAAATTCATCCATCAGCCTCGTTGAAGACGGCGGCGTAAACAACTCAGCGTGCCAGCCCCGGTGCCATTATGTGCGACAAATGGTGCCCTTTAATGAGCTCGCAGGTGAATTCGCTCCAAGGTGTGATAACAATGGCGCACACACGAGTCGTACATTAATATCAGGTCGTTATCACGGTCGCACGAACCCACACATCTTCAATTCAAAGAGCAAAACGTGTTTATTCGTTTGATAGTGTAATCAATAAGTGTCATTCATGTTATGTGCCAGTGTTTAATACCTCATACATCTACTTCACATCATGAATACAGTAAATAAGTTACCCCTACAGTATGTGTAGCAGAAATCTCTTATATATTTAGTTCACTGTCTGTTTTCCACAAGCTGCCCACACTGTACTTCTTTCATTGGTTTAGTAATTTTAGCATAAAAGATTAAAAAAAAAAAAAATAGACAAGCGACCTTCCAGCAGCAGCTGCCATTTCACTGTGGCATTATGAGGCATTTGGTTTTCTAACCAAATCTCATTTAAGAATCTGTAAAACGTTTACGCCATGCAATTCTTTCTAGACATCTTCGTCCAATGGCAGTTGTGTGGCTACATCCTAAAGAACATAATGGCTGGAGGTCTTGTGGCTGCCCAACTGGAATAGCTGCTTGAACTGAAACAGGATAAGTGGCCGCGCGGCCCTTTTTCCTTTGAATACTTATTCACTTAACTCGTCGCTAATGGGCTCGTGGAGGGCGCACAGCTGAGCCGCTCGCTGTCAACAGGCCGCTAAGCTAAACGCAAATAAATACAGCGGCGACCACACACGCGCGCACACACACACAAGTTCAAACACTGAGCGCACAAATGCCCAGTCACGTCCATTTCTGTGCAAAAGTAATATAGCTGAACTATTTGCTGTGCAAATTCAAGAACATAATACACTGAGGATTCTCCCTTTTCTTTATTTTATGTGTGATGTGTGGATCGATTCAAGTGGAGCGTCTAATGTTATCCCTGAAAAGAAAGTTTTACCGTAAGGGTTACCAAGACAAATGTGAAAGGGAGGCAAATAGCTGCCTTCTAGAATCAGTAAGTAAATTAAAAGCAGCCATTTCCTCCTCCTGACCGGATCGTGTTCTTCATTTATGATCCTACCGGGAGGACAGGAGGAAATGCACCGACCTCCTTATATCTTCTTCCATTTCCATTCCAACAACTCCCTGCTGGCATCTTCCACCTCTGAAGAAAAAGCAATCAGGCTGAGAACAGTCCTCCTGCGAGTCAGCCAGCAGGGCTTCGGCTCGTCCTTCTCTGGGGCTGCAGAGGAGGGGTGGACACCTAACTCCCCCGTTCCTGTGGAGAATGCTAAAGGCAGCGTTTGGAGGGTTGGATGACTAGCTCCCTCTCATCAGTTCTCCACATTTGCTCTGAGCGAGCGAGGCTTGAATCTTTGATGCCGGTAGTCCTGGCTGGCCGCCCTTCGGAGGGGAGCTGGAGAGTTGAGCTGAGGGTTGGCGAGGCACGGCGTCTGAGTTTTGACGGTTCGCGGCAGCGCCCTGCTGCAGCTCAGAGAGCGCCTCTCCTCGACGCCCGACTGAGGCCCGAGCTGAGACTCGCACAGCTCCAGCAGTGACACTACCTGCTCCCTCAGTACCAGGGATTTGAACCTGCGAGCTGCCAAGTAGAAAAAGGCTTCCACGAATGCCTGCAGGCCCATCCCTGTGAAAGAGAAGGCCAGGTTCATTAAGTCGGTATTTTCATACTGCTACTGGGTGATAAACTAGCAATTCTAACACAGAGAAGAGCTTGACATTTCCCTAAAGAACCTTAGTAGCTTCATACAGATTAACGGCATTTTTGGTGTTCAGCAAATAGGAAAACCGCTGTGAGCCGCGAGTTACATTAGCTTAGCAAAAAGATGGGAAGGAACTGAAGAAAGCTAGTCTGGTCTTGTCCAAAGGTAACAAAATCTACCTGTCACCACCTCTAAAGGGCCCCAATTACCTTTGCCGCTTATGCAAAGACCTGCCAGCGAAGTGGAGCACATGGGCAAAAGAAGAAGACATTAATGATCCAAACTGTTCTGACAAAAAACATCAAGCTGGGTTGTTAACGAGGCGTCTGATTGCACCCTTGTACAGCGAGCAGAGCATTTGCTTTGACTGAGGTCTGTGCTTCTGTTTAATCCAGATAAAAATCTAATTTTGCACAACTTTTATTTTGAAACTATTTTTCAGTCGAGAAAAGACCTTCAGCCGACAGTTATTGAATGTTGCAATGTTTGCTGTTAGCCTAAGAGTGAAAAGACATCTACATTGAATATTAGATTTCAAAATGCCTTCATAGTCACAGTTTTTTTTTAAATGGTTGACTCATTGTGTAATGCAACAGTCCTACAACAGTCTTATTGTTATGAAGGTTAGAGAGTTCAGCCTTTGCTCAAATGATATTTCCAGTCATACAGGCCTACTGGTTGCCAACCCCCTAGCAACCACCAGTCTCTGGGTAAAAGTGTGTTCCCTGACCTGGTGAGTAGTTGCTGGAGGTTGCTGGCAGACGTTAGTGTGAGACTCATTGCAAAGGTATATAAAGGTTTGCAGTTGCTTTGGTCACTGGCAGGTTGCCATGGTCGCCCTGAGTTTGTGTTAAAGATGCCGATGTGGTCTGCGAAGACTCCTACTACTTGCCAAGCGGTAGCAAAACTATGAAAAGTGTGACATCAATTTGAAACAGAGATTGTTTGCCTTAAGAGTGAAACCTGCACCTTTTGATAAGTGTTGGTGCAACAAAGGGACAACTTTTACTTTGAAGGTGCAGATTCGCCATATCCGGTTTGTGCCACACTTTTTCAAGTTCCACTGCAGCTCAGAGGGTAAATGGTGAGTTTCTGCAGGCAAGTCAGCATCTTCTATGCAAGCTGTGGGCAACAAAGGCAATCTGCTAGCTACTATAGCACTCACTTAGAGACCAGTTTAACCTGGCGAAAACCCCTAGCAACCACCTGCTAACCAATCATGGAATGCACATTTTAGCAACTAGAGGTTGCCTGGGGGTTACCAGCCGGTGAGGCCTCATGCCTGAATTACGTTTCTACAGTGAATCTATGACATAGCCTATTGCAAGTGGTTGACGCCATTGGCAACATTTATACTTTTACAGTTTTGTACTTTTAAGGATTTACAGTTATGACGTAGCCGTTAAGTGTTCAGCCTGTGACTGAAGCTAGTTTCACTGATATTAACAGGGTGAACAAAGTGTATTAATAGTAATCCAGTACAAAGTCTGAAAATTATACCCTCTAATGTTTAATGATATCATCTAAACCTTGAAAGTGGATATTTTACAGTAGTTTGTAGGTTGAAGTAGAACAATTTATATATGTAATCATAACACATAAGAAATGTTTGTTGTAGCCTTGAAGAGGCTGGCGTCATTTTTTTAAAGCATAACTCAGATGTTGGAGGAAACTCCAGCATCTTCTGAAGACTATCACTTGAATTTTAGGTTTTACAGATTTTTCCTACTTTCTCTGTTCTCCACCTAGAAATCGAAGGAATCCATGGTGCAAGAAACCGTTTAAATGTAGTTTTTTCATTTGTCGCATATCCCAAGTCTAACTGGAATAAACATTTTTCGAAGTTTTATCCCAGTTCTTGGTCCCTTACAAATCCTCCAGCACACCCACATACACAGACGCTGACTTCAGCCTTCCTGAATACGTATGAGCTCATTCTAAATTCAGCCCACAATCTCCTCCGTACAGGCCCCTCCATGCTCGTCCATGTGATCTCCATCCATCCGCTCCGCCTCGCAAACATTCCTCAGAAGGTGCAACGTCTGAATAATTCATGTCGGGTAGTCTTCTCCATTGTCACATTGTGATCTCTGCTCATTTCAATTACAGTGTCAGAGGAAATCTGACAAAGAATGACAAGCAATTATCTCAGCACAGTATTAAGCACAGTATTTGTTCGAGGATGCCCCCACTCTTTGTCCTCTACATATTTTTTCCCTTTGTGATAATTTATTGTGCGTTTGTGAGTATGGCGTTACCTGCTTCTCTGGAGTCCGGCGTCACACCTGACCAGCGGCGTGTGATGTCTATGTAGAGGATGTCCACTGAAGCCATGGTGAAGTTGCTGCCGCTCAGTTTACAAGTCCTACAAAAATTGCAGGAAATCTGAAAATAAGCTCAAATATGCAAGACCTTATCTTAAAAACACATCGTGTGGTAGCCCTGGAACCTGTAGAAAGCATTCAGCATTAATGCTTCCTTTAAATAAATGAGGGGAGACCCAAAGACCACAGCCACTGAATATTAGATTCCAGCCTTGTTCCTTAGATATGGAAAAATTTTAATCTCAAATGTATTTATTTTTTTTTTATATACAGTATATTATGTAACGCATATCATTGAAATTCCAAATTTGCAATTTTATGTTGAGAAACATGAATTGTGCAAGATTTACCCTAAAGCAGTTTGGACAGTTGTATTTTTACAACAATAAGCACTGAGTGTGTAAACCTTCAGCAGCTCATTCTCATTCTCTTGACAATCCTTTCCTTAAAGATAGAACAAATTTTGGGGTCAACCACAAGGCAGATATGAAATGTAAAAGTGAGCTCAGAGGTCAAATGTGAAATGATATTTAGATGCAAATTAAATTGTGGTATCAGAAGCCCCATATACCAGTATCGTTTCCTATATATTACCAATGCAAATAGAGGCAGCAGGACTGCAAGCATAGTTTTAAAGATGAAAGACATTTTTGAAACTTTGCCTTATTTGACCTTAAAGACGTCAGAAGTCCAAAGAAACGTGATATTTAGATTCCCCATCCATCATTCCCTATTATGCCTGTATGTTGTCAATGCAAACAATGGCAGTGAGAAACATAGTTTTAAATAGCTTTGTATAGCATTAGTATCACTCTGACCTTCAGATCAATCTATTGATCTTGAAGGAGAGGTCAGAGGTCAAATGTCACATATCATTTAAAATCTTTATTGTGCACTTTATATAGCTTGACAATACACACCACACTTGTAAGAATCATAAGTTCTAAGGCCTTGTGTCAATTTTCGACCAATAAACCATTAAGTTGACTTTGAAGACTTTGGTGGATGTAAGCCACATTTTAATGGATTGGTGAGAAGCGCCCACTCTACACCCCTACAAAGCTTTATCAGGATCAGAAAGAATGGCACGCACTCAAACGCTACCAAAAACATAACCTCCTTGGTGGCAGTAATAAGTATGAGTACCTACCTGATGAAGGTCCGGAAGGCAGTGGGGCCAAGGCGCATGTTGCCCTTCACCCCAAGGAAGCGTATGAAGAGAGCTGCGATTCGCTCCACTAGTCGCAGGTAGTTGAACTGCTTGGAGTACTTTGGGTAGACCTGCTTCAGACACAGCGAAGGCAGAGTTCCTGTTTCATCTTGGCTCTTCTCTTGTGACTCTTCTTCGATGGGAATCTCTTCTCCTTGTTCAAACCCACCGGCCCTCTGTTGGGGACTTTTAGTGTTGAGTAACAGGAAAGAACCAAAGAAAAGCAATACAGATTTAAATTAAATTAATGAATGGATTCATTTTCAAGCTTGGTGAACAATGAACCAACAAGGTGCGGCTACAAGAAAGAGATTCGAAATGCAAGGATTGATTTCTTATTAAGGAAAAAGTTGATACTTGTCACTAAATTTGGAAATCTAATTAAGTTAAATGGTCCAGACAGGATTGGTAGTTTGGTAGAAGCAACATGAGACTTATCCTCCACCGGGGTATGCAGTGAAATCGTCAACTCAATTTCAACCTTTGGTGATGGATGAGCTGTGCTTTTAAGGGTTCATTTATGATCCTTTGAAGTAAGCAGACCAACATAAAAGCACTCATACCGGTTACTTAAAGTGACCAAAAGAAGTCCATGGACCTTTGATTCAGTCCATCGACCTCCTGTTACACAAAAGTAGTGAATAAGCTAGATCAGAAAACAGTGTACTGAAGTGCTTCCATGCAAGCAATACAGTACAACCTGTTATCAACATACACAGGCTAAAAACAACCTGAATAGCCTGCATGTTGCTTTATCACCGGTAATTAAGTTGCAATTCAATTTTATTTATACAGCGCCAAATCACAACAACAGTCACCTCAAGACTCTGTATATTGTAAGGTAAAGACCCTACAATAATACAGAGGAAACTCCAACAATCAAACCACCTGCTATGAACAAGCAGTTGGTGACAGTGGGAAGGAAAAACTCTTAACAGGAAGAAACCTCTGGCAGAACCAGGCTCAGGGAGGAGCAGCCATCCACCATGAGCAGTTAGGGGTGAAGGGAGGAAGACAGGACAAAGACACACTGTGGAAAAATGGTCCATTAATGGTCAAAACTTCAAAAGAGCAGAATCCAAACAGTCCACCTGAACACAGGCTACGTGTTTTTTCCACTGCTAATGCACGTTCAAGGCGCCCATGATTTTATCAGATAAAAACAAATCTGCTCTTCTTTCAAAAAACAAGTGACACCAAGACTAATCCATCTATTTTAAAATCTCAGATCGTTCTGCTTGTCAGACGAAACAATGAATATATGAATATTAGATAAACGCAAAATGGAAAACTGTGATGAATAATGGTACTATTTTTTTAAATTCTGTTATAATGTGTTATAAAGATAATCTTTAAGGAAAGAAAGAAAGTCAGCTATGAGTAGTTACCACGCAAATTCAAAATCCTTCATGTCATGTTTTCTCCATTTTATTGTCACTCTCTGTCCCTTCTATCAGCTATCCCACTGTAATATTCCTGAGGGACAGGATGCTTTTTATGGGGACTTAACGTAAACTGCAAGGATTGTGCGAATCTGTCCTTGGGAGCTCTTTTGGGTGTGTACACACTGTGCTTGACTGACATCTTCCCTCGCTCTCACCTGGTAGGTCAGAACAAATTATACCCTCATCATTCTTTTTGGAACATGAAGTGCTGTGACCTTAAAACAACCCCTTGAAAAGAAACTTAACTAAAAGCCAGAGTAAGTCAAGAACACCTGTGTGAGTGTGCAGCAGGGGCTAAAAGCACAACTGCAATCATGCACGTGTGCATCAAGACACGCACACAACAAAAGGCAACACTCAAGGGGATAAGAACACCGCCGACTTTTTATGAGGCTGTTTCTTTCTCCATGAATTAGTAAGCAGTGTGAATGGCACTGAGCGAGCGCTGCTGAATGTTTAATAGAATCAATCATCCCTCGAAGCCAGAAGGACGCCACCCACATCTATTTAGACAGGACAGGCTCCGCTAAAAACGGACACGTCTTCAACAGAAGCTGACAGGCAGACAGACAGTGAGGCGAATGTCTACAAACATTCCAGCAGAGGGAGAGAAAAGCTGATGGGTGGTGAAGCGAAGGAGGAATAGGTGAAAAATGGCAGGTTTTTAAAAAAGACACACAGAAGGCAAAGCGTATGTACCCAATTTGTTGTCATTAACTGACAATGGGAACCTTTGTCACAATTTAAACACAATTCACTTCCCTCAAACCAACTTCTTTCTTTTTATGCAGATGATGCTTTTCTAATAATGTGCCTCGCCCTCTATTTTAGGTATGGCCACGGATCTCACTTTTTTTTTTGTTCTCGCCGCACTCACCTCTCATAATGGCTCATAAATCACTCTCAGAGACATCATACATAGGATTAATGAGCTGGGGGAGAGAAGTGCATGTCTGAGAGTCACTGATACCATCACCCAGTTCTTCTTAGAATTCCTCATTTATCTCTTCGCACTTCTCTCCAAAATGCCACTTGCCCCCCTCCTCCCTCCACCGCCAACTATTCTGCCATTTCATATTTACTTTATCTCTCTTCTATAAGCCTGCCTCGATCATTTAAACAGCAACACAGCTTTTGGGGTTTTTTTTTTAAACTCAGCTGCTGCTCTTTAGCACGTGTGCCTGGTCAGCTCCCGCCGTCATTTTACTTCATTTTAAACCAGTAAAATTCATACTTGGCTGAATTCAGTCTGAACTCTGTGTTCTGACTGACTGGATCTCATCCATCCCACTGCAGACTGACTGTCAGCAAACACAATGCATGTATCTTCTTATTGGCAGACCATCTGTGCAGTAAACAGATTACTTAACCTGCCATAACGATGTTTGTGCTCCAGAAAGACTGCTTGTTAATAAATCTCAAATTCTGCAGAATTTAAAAAAAAGAGAGAGAGAGAGAGAGAGAGAGAGAGAGAGAGAGTTCCCTCTACTAAAACACCGAATCTGTATGAAGCAGAAAGGATTTCTCTAACAAAGCTATAATCCACTAGATCCCTGAGATTTTTAATTTTGTGTAACTGTGACTTCAAAAACTGTTAAAATACCAGCCAAATCATGTTTAATTCCTAGTTCTTAATGTCCTTAAGTATATACCTCCTAATGTCTCTTTGGACTTTTTATCCAGCATCATAAATAACAGTTTAACTGGGTTCTGAAGGCACTGAAATAGCTATTATCGGATGCTGCAGCACTTGCATAGTCAGTGTACAGACATAAATCAAATTTGAGCCCTTCAATACAGTTTACTTGAGCAGGATTTCGTTACACTAACTGGTTAGTTCCACATCTGTCCACTCGAGTAGCTCGAGACACCAACTGTCTGCCACCTACAATCTACATCTTGCGTCAGTTGATCTCAATAGGTCACATGATAGGGTGAGGCAAGGTGGTTTCAACCGAAACCTCTGCTGATAACGACCCACGCCCTTTGTCACACCTTAGCTCATGTGATGAGGCACATGATCAATAGTGGGTCAACGACCGCCTTAAGGGACAGCTCCCACTAGGGCTTAAATACCTGGGCCTTTGCACCATTTGGTCTTAGAACTGAAGAAGCTTCTCGGATGAGAGGTAAAACGTCTTCAAGAAACGTAGAGAAGTCCAGTTGCTTTTCTTTTCAAGCTTCTTAGACTACCATGACCTGGATGACTGAGAACCTACACAGACATACTAGCATTTAATGTGTTTGTTTTGGTTCTTTTATGTAAGCAATCGCACTGTGTGGAGCAGAATGATTAAAGAGTTCAGTTTTTGCGGCTGTGTTGTTGGCTGATGATTACATTTTTCGGCGTGGAGCCAGTCTAACAGCTAATTTAATAAGCATTAGCAATGGCTAGTTGGGACATGATTACCATTACTCTCTCTTCAACCACAAGACTTTGCCACCATTTGCACAGCTGACAGAACAATTTCCTGTAATCACAACGTGACTTAAAGATACTCTGAATCTTTTTGCTTCCTTTTAATTATGCACCATGGTTGGATAACTGCTGTTAAAATAATCACGTGCTTAAATAAAATATCAGGATGACTTCATTAAGTTTTCTTTAGTGCTGATTTGAGATATCTTTTCTGAGATGTACTTAATAATTTACTAACAAGTTTGCTACTGGTACCCAGCTGGATGCACATACTATTATGTGAAGTTCTAAGGGTTCTAAGCCAACATAAAACAAACAATATTGTGCAAAAGTCTTGAGCAACCCCTCTCCTTTTTTTTGCTAGGAAAATGGGAAGTATGTGCAGCAAGTTATTGAAATGGAAATACAGCATATATATACACAGTTCTCTGTGCTTCTTCAGGGACACTCAAAGCTCTTCTTTGGATGTTGGCTGCCTTTTGTTCTCTTCTCTGTCAAGATGATCCCACACTGCTACAATAATGTCTGGGCAATGGGGAGGCCAATACATGACTGATAGTGTTCCATTTCATTATTTTTGTATCCAGGTATGTTTTTTTGCAGTATATTTGGGATCATTGCTGTGGTAAGAGATGAAGCTGTTGCCAGTTAGAATCTTTTTAGACTGTATTGCATAGTGGATCAAAATTTGATGTTTGATGTTTGATGAAGTGTTCACAATTCCTTCAATTTTGAAATGATCCCCAACTCCACTCGATGAAATGCAGCCCCAAACCATGACAGAACCTCCACCGTGTTTTACAGATGGGTGTAGACACTCACTGTTGTACCTCTCTCCTGACCACCTCCTTCTTACATATTTACAATGATTTGAATGAAAAAAAATACAGATTTGGACTCATCACTCCATAAGATCTGTTGCCAGTGATTTTGAGTGCAGTTCTTGGCATACCTCAGCCAAGGATATGACTTTCAGATACTGCTTGTCTTCTGTAGATAGTCTTTTATGCCCACAACTTCTTTTGTCCTTCAATTTTCCAGTTTCCTCAAATTCTTTAAGGACACACTGCACACCATGCTGAGATATGCCACATTTTCAGCTAATAGCTCTTTGGGAATCACCTTGTTGGTACTTTTTTATGCTAAAATGTTTCATAAATCAGTGTTCAGTGACTTAACAAAAAAAAAAAAAGAGCGAGCGAGTAAAAAACCATTCCTCTGGAACTGGTCAGTTACAAAGACTGGACTGAAAATGAGTGATGAAGCAGCCAAACTCCAAAGCCTGGAGAACTATTGCTCAAGAGTATTTTAAGAATAAGACTGCCTGGCTCCTTGGAAGCAAAATATAAAGAAATGAGGGGTGACTTGAGACTCTTGCACAGTATTGTGTAAGGGACTTTAGATTAAAGGATCAGGGATCTTCAGCTTTTCAATATATAACAATGTGTATGGTGTAGTGTACTAGCTCAGTGAACGAGTTAAGAATGCAGATGCACATAAATAGAGCAATGCATGGGAAACTAAGATTAAATTTATAATAGGCAGATCACATTAACATGTTAGTGGTCATGACTTTAGCAGTTATGTGGGCAATATGCCTAACCAGAAATCTCTCACTTGCAGAACAAAGCAGAATTTCTGATAAAGAGAATAATCTGAGGAAGAGAGTAAAGGGGGGAAAAAAGGCAAGGGAAGGATGGGCAAAGTGAGAAAAAGGGACGAAATTGAGATGGTGGCCAAACAGAAGCTGTAAATCCTATTGTCATAAAAGAAAAACAGACTGAGGGCGAGAAAACAAAAAAATAAATAAAAACCTAATGTAGGAGGAGATTTATTGTCAGGCACCACACAGGGCCAGTCAGCTAGAGAGAGACTGAGCCACCAGACTCATACAGTAATGTGTGAATTTCCACCACGGCTCAGCTGAATTTAATTTTTCCATTTAACAAGCTTAGGGAGAGCTGTTGAGCGGTGCAGAGCTGGACTCCGAGGAGGGATGGGGAGAGTGAGATATCATGTCCTTAAAAAGTGAACATGCAGACAAGAATGCAAGGACTTCAGGCTGTGCGTGCGTCTGTGTGTGGTATATATGTATGTGTGTGTGTGTGTGTGTGTGTGCACTCAAGTCTATATATTTACACTGTGGGTTTCTTGTGGCTTGGGTCCATTAGACGCAGAGTGTCCCTGATCACGCCCACTTTGACCTCTTCATCCACCGGACTGGGAACATATTCAAAAACTCCGGTTGCCACCTAAAAAAGGCAAGTACTGATTACAGCAAAAATAAATAAGAGTCTTTAATAATATGATAATGTTGCTGGTGACATTTCACTCTTACCTCCTGCTCATGTTCGATTCTCATACTAGGGTTGGAGTTGACCTCTAACAGTACGGGCTTTAGGTTCTTCATGAGCAAGATGTCAAAGCCTAATATCTGAAACACACCCACAGAATGTCAACAACATACTTTCTATACTGTATATATTTAAAATTCTCAAATGTATACAAATAATGAGGCTCGATGAAAAGGTAATTAGGGCAGAAGAAAATATCTACATGTGATCAATATAAAGTGAATCTTATGTACGGCGTGTTAATCTGATTATTTTATTTATATTCTTTTACTGTATAACTACCTGGAAGCACGTGGGTCCTGGTTTGCCAGGTGGTATGTCAGCCTGGTAGTAGACTCTAAGTTCAGGCACCACGGCGATGACAGTCTTGATGACAAGGGCGATGATGTCCGACCACACCCTCTTGATGTCGACACCTTTAGCTGCTAACCTGTACAGCACACTGGAGAGAGTGCGCTTGCTGCCGGTGCTCTGGCTGTCTGAGTGCACGAAGTTGCCGCTGTGGACGTTGAGCGAGTAGTTTGTCAGGTGCATGAAGACGTGGCTAAGATTCTTCTGGCTTGGCTCCTTCACAGAAACACACACAAAAAAAAAAAAGAAGAAAAGAATGAAATTTGTTCCCTGTAAAGTCACAGCTTCACAGCAGAGTTTGCTGGCACCATTGCGGCTACCTGATACGGCTCGGTGCAAAAACGTGTCAGTCCCTCTTTGGCAATGTAGATCTCCAGCGGCTCCAAGGACTTTATAAGCACATAGAGCCGGATGTCGAATTTAAGTTTGTCAATAAGTAACGGCTTTTGGATGTACTCCTGGACTACGCCCTGCTTGGCCTGCGAACCCGTCATGAGCTTGAGGTCACTAGGGTCACGGATGAGGTAGATACCGTCCCCCTGAGAGCCCCCATCTGGTTTGACAATGAAAGTGGGATTCACTGTAGCATCCTTCTCTTTCACCATGTGAATCTGCAGCAGAGGGAAAAGTTACACCACTGAGCGTGAGTCAAGGAAGGTTAAACATGTTTATATTGTTGATGCGATATCAAAACAGCCTGTTGAAAGACCACATGAACTGGGAACGTAACAATTTGTTATGAAACACATAGAACCTGTAGAAAACAGTTATTGTTCATTGTCTCAGCAGCAGTAGCAACAGACAGATGAAAAAAAGTTGTAGTGACTCTCATTCCTCCTACTCAGGTGTTTCTTTTTGTGAAATATACACTGCTCAAAAATTTAAGGAATATTTGTCTTATCTATACTGATATGGACTGGGTAATGTGTTGGGAATGAAAGGATTCCACATTGTTTCTTCATCCTCTAAGAACTGCCTGCATAAGCTCACCACATGAGGCCGGGAATTGTCGTGCTCCAGGAGGAACCAAGGATCCACTGCACCAACCTGACAATGGGTCTAAGGATTTCATTCCAGTCCCTGGTAATGGCAGTGAGGGCGCCGTTGCCTAGCTTGTAGAGGTCTATGAGTTCCACCATGGATATGCCTCCCCAGACCATCACTGTCCCACCACCAAACCAGTCATGCTGAACGATGTTACAGGCAGCATCACGTTCTCTATCGCTTCAACAGACCCTTTCGCGTCTGTCAGATGTGCTCAGGGGGAACCTACTCTCATCTGTGAAAAGTACAGGGCGCCAGTGGTGTCAACTGCCAAGTCGGGCTCCATGGTGTTGGGCAATGGCACTATAGGACATCTGGTCCTCAGGCCACCTTCATGAAGTCTGTTTCTGATTGGCTGGTCAAAGACATTCACACCAGTGGTATGCTGGAGATCATTTGTTCCTCCTTGCATAAGGGAGCAGATACTGGTCCTGCTGATTGGTTAAAGACCTTATACGACCATGCCCAGCTCTCCTAGAGTAACTGGCTGTCTCCTGGAATCCCTTCTGGCAATGGTACTTATTGCTAGGATGTGCCATCGTCTGTGGGGTTCATGTTACCAGTAGTGACACTGGCCCAAGCTAAATGCAAAACCAATGAAAAAAGAGCAGTCAGAAAAGATGAAGCGGGGAAAAAAAATGTCAGTGGCCTCCACTGTCTCATTGTTGCCCCTCTAGTGCACCTGTTGGTAATTTCATTAACACCAAAGCAGCTCAAACTGATTAATAACCCCCTCTGCTACTTAACTGACCAGATCAATACTCCACAACCTTAACTGACCTGTACTATACTAACAGTGTTCCTTTAATTTTTTATGAGCAGTGCAATTAAATAAATTAATTATCTTAACTTGTAGCTGCACAGGAAGTAGCTTTGGGTAATCTGAGGTTTGCAAACTGCTCACATTTACCTGCATTACCGAGCCTTTCACCTCTTCCTAAAAGATGAATAATCAATCTTTCAGTGCATTACTGACATATATTTGTCTTCAGCCTGGTTTGTTTTATAATACTGAGTCATGGGCTAAAGGTATAATAATAAGAAAAGCAATATTCTGGTGCCCTCTGCTGGATATAACATACAGTTGCAATGAAATCTCAATTAGAAGAACTGACCACGTATCTGTATTCATCACTTGGACTAACTTGCTGAACTTGAAAGAAGAAAAAAACATCGAGCCATCCATGAGTGAACTGATCATCTATATATTTATTTGTAAAGTCATTCCCAAAAGACAATAACGGCTCGTTTCAATAAATTTATTGAGGTCAATGCTCCTGTGTCTGGACTCACTTTGTAGGACACCCTGAGCACTAAAATTAATACAGCTACTACTACAGTTATCACTGTTATGCTTCTAGCAGATCTGCTGTGGTCTGCCTTTGCAGCTGACTCAACCTACCCATTTTAGCAATTTGACTTTCTCTCATTTTGACCAACTTTAGTTTTGGTTTTTAGTGATAACAGCTCATCTGTCTCTTTTAGCTTGATTATTAACACAAGCTGTTGTTATGTGTTGTTGCCAAATTGCCTCCTTGCTTCTTGTTTCAAACAGGACACTATTATTGCTACTTCCCCACATTAGTACAACAGTATTGTAAATATTATCCTAATTTCTCCTTTGATTATTCTATCAGTTTTTGCTTTATTTAATTTTACATGTCGCCTGATTTTTTGCATTTGCCAGAGATAAAGTATCAGAAGAGGTTTCTGAACTCAGTTTACCAGATTAGTGTATAAAAATTATATCTTAGAAGAACTCCAATTTCCATTTCTGACATTTGTCATCATATTAGCATGACTTTAGCTCACTGAAATAAGCTAGCCACATATAGCGTCCATGTTTTCTTCTATAGTTACACAAAAAAACCAGTTAAAGACGCTTAGCAACTGTTTTCTTATCTAATGTCATCATTTTTATTTGTGTCTATTTTCTTTTATTTATTTTAAACTTACCTGTGTGGTAAACTGTTGGTACTCCTCAGGCAGGATCCAGGAGCGGGGATAGAAGTCGTATTCTTCGGGGAACAACTCCTGCATAGTCCGAACTGCTCTGCTGAGGTTGATCTTTCGCAGCATTTCGATCATTCCTGAAAGAACAGTTTTACATATGAAACTGAATACACGATTACAGTCACACTGACTTTACACTCACTGGTCACGTTGTTAGGTGTACCTCCTCAGCTGCTCATTAGCACCAATATCTAACCAGCCATTCACATGGGACCAAATCAGCGCATTCAAGCATATAGACATGGCCAAGACAGCCAGGTGAAATTCAAATTTAAATCTGAATGGGGAAGAAAGGTGATTTAAATCATTTTCCACATAACGATCTCTAGGATTTACAAAGAATGGTCTGAAAAATAGAAAACATCCAGTGATACCAGAAGTCAGAGGAGAATGACCAGACTGTTTTGAGCTGATAGGAAGGCAACTAACTCAAATAATCACTAGTTACAACCAAGGTATGCAGAAGAGCGTCCCTGTATGCACAACATCGTGAACCATGGGCTACAGTAGCAGAAGACCACAACATGTGACATTTGTGTAAGCTAATACAGGAAACTGAGGCTACAATTCACATGTGCTCAACAAAATTAGACAACAGAAGGTTGGAAAAACGTCGCCTTGTCTGATGAGTCAAAGACATTCACCACAGTGACCTGCTGGAGCTCAGAATTTGCTGTAAACACCATCAAAACATGTATCAGTCCTGGCTCATATCATGTTCAAGCTATTGCTGGTGGTGTAATGTTGTGGGGAATATTTTCTTAGCACACTTTGGACACCACAGCCTACCTGAGTATTCTCGCTGACCATGTCCAGCCTGTTATCACCACAGTTTACTCACCTTCTGACGGCTGCTTCCAGCAGGATAAAGCTCCATGTCATAAACCTCAAATATCCTCAAACTGGTTTCTTGAACAAGAAAATGATTTCAGTGTACTCAAACGGCAATATGGACCAATCTCTCCAGCACGTTGTTGACAGTGAGTGTAACTTGTTCAGTAAATGTAGCCAGTTTCACAATAAGCACAATGATTGCAGAGAGGGACTATTAACCATTTTAACAACCCTTGTTGGCTCAGAATAAAGTGCCTGAGGTAATGTAGGACAACACTATAAACCTGCTTATGATAACAGAATCCTGAATCCATACTGCAATAAATAATATGCGATTTTGCCAGCTGCAGGAGGCAACAGGATAGGAAGAGGTGAGAGGAAGAATCTGTGAAATACCTGGGAACTTGTTGACCTGCCCTGAGACGATATTTTCATTGTCATGAAAGGAGACGCCATGCCAGTAGATATCACAGGCTGTTCGCCTTCCCAAAGGAAACTGAGAAGAAAAAAAAGAACAGTGAAAGGGAGACATAACAGAGGGCTGAAAACATACAGTATGATGAGAACAGTTAATTAAGCAACTCGTGTTTGCAAACAAGAACGAAGGCTAATCTATTAGGACACTCAGGACATTAGGAAGGTGTTTTGTCCTCGCAGTGAACCGAGAAAACAGGGATAATCTAGCCCAAAGATGGCAGGTAAGTGCATGTTGTGAAGAGCTGGGAAAGAGGAGGAGAAGTGATACTATAAAGCGGATTTACACAGCGAGGAAATCCTGCTGGCACACAGTTTTGTCCTTTACACCTCATCTGCTCACTCTCACGCACACACTCCAAACCACACAGAAGCCGCCCAGCAGAGGTGTGGGGAATCGATCCAAATATTGATAACAGTCGATAGTAGCCACAGTATTAGTACATACCAGCGCTGGTATTGGTATTGGATTGATACTAGCATGACAGACTGATACGTTGTTTCTATCCTCACATTGTAGCCCACTGAATTGTGTTACATCAATTTGTTTTTTGGAAATGAAAAAATACACCTCAAGCATGCACTATGAAAAATGTCTAAAACCTTTTGTATTGACTCTCACATCTATTTTATTTATAGTCTACACCACATTTAAAGTTGACCCTAAGTCATTTAGAGACAGATGCATTGACTTTTCTGGTCTCCAAAGGAAAAAAAAGTTTCAAAATACATGAAAAGCTGAAAGGTGTGTTTTGTTGTAAAAAATCACAGTGCCTCAATGGTCATAAAATGGGCTCAGAATTTGCAAATTGATGATAATGAATTGGACACACTGCTCTCCCCTACATAAGCCGACTTTATAAGTTAAAAGTACTGGTATTGGCATTGGTATCAGTAATACTGGCCATGTATTTACTTGGTATTGGATCAATACCAAAATTTGCAGTATTGGACAGCACTACCACCCTGTATCTAACAAGAAAAGCCAGATGAACAAACAATCACTCTGAAAAAGAATTATGTGCACAATCTCTAGTTTTTCAGCCCTTAAACTCTCAGCTTTTTATGCTTGTGATACAACTTTAGTTAATGGGAGAGTTATTCTCTCACCAATAATAAATGTGAATTTAAAAAATAAAGCTGTACAAAAGCTGTAGATAAACTTAAAATCTTAGAATTATGCAAAAGTCATCTGCCATATTATCCATGTAGACAATAGCATGACTCAACACTGCATTTGCTCCACACTGTCTGCGTTCTATATTCAGGAGCGCTCAAACAAATAGTTCATTGTAAAGATTCCTCACAGCTGATAAATCAAACACACATCTCAGAGCTGGCAAGTTCAAAGTATCAACACGGAGCTGGGAAGAACTGAGTCAAAGAGGCTGTGACTTTATTACATCATAAGGGCTTTATCAGATTACACTGGTAAGTCAGCAGCACACCATCCCGAGCCTAAATTCTACTTTGACTCGACCCACTCTGCTTCCTCGCTGCAAGATAAACATCTTACTAATGACTTGGCGAGAAACAGAGTGACCGATTCTAAATGCTGCCACACAGACGCCAGGGAGTGAGGTCAAATTATTTAGAGCAGGGATCACACCACAAAAATAGCTCTCTTGTGTTTGCATGGACTGGTTAGCATGTGACGTATGGGAAGAGTTAGCTTTCAGAGCCACTTTTTAATGAAAAAAAAAACTTGGCTTATAGCTTGCTGCAGCATAGATATTTCAAGTCACACCCAATCTGTCATGCCTCCAGTAAATAGCTTTTATAGTTTCCAACAGAAGCTCCACGGAAGCCTTTAGGTGTAAAGTATTTTAAAATCCATACGCATCGAATGTCAGCTTAGTCTGCGGGATCCTCATGAAAATCCCACGCATATGTTGACATGCACGGTCATTAGTCTAATATTCCGTAGCTGACCCTCAGGCTGGCATCCTCTCTCCCTCAAAGAGGACTAAAAGTTGATTGGATTAGAGGAGCTTTAAGGCTAATGATTTCCCACTGTTTAAGAGAATGCCATATGCTGAAAGTCAGCTGACAGTGCAGATGTAGAGACGTGGCAATCTGGATGCACCTTAAAAGCCTCATCAGTCTCTAAAATGTTAACAAACTTTATGAAATTTATTTCAACTTGTTGCTGGAATAAGTTTCACAAAGTTACGTGTATTACAACTCACTGAAAGGGTGTTCATTCAATAATTGCAAAACCAGCCGGCCTGCTTCAGTTTCAGCCCCTTCAGAGAGGTTGACAGCTACTTTCAAAATGACACAAGATCTAAAGCACCACTGGCTTTGTTGGGGGTTACGGTGCAGACCAGGTGTGGTAATGTATAGGCCTTCTGTCTGTCATTTTCTGAAGGAGCTGTAAGCATCAATGCTCGGTTGCCGTCGATAAGGGCAGTCCTTACTTCGCCTGTCTCATCGAACTGTCTTTTTTCACCTCTCATGCATAATGAAGGCCGGGTAATAATGCCTGATAGCAGGTATTAATTGCATCACATTCAAAATTAACAGACGGTGTTTACAGCTCAGATTAAGAAGAACGGGATCAAGTAGGCCGCACATAAATGTTTGAAAACTGTCAATTAGAACACATCAACAGCCACCTGCTGTAATTTCATACATCGGATCCATGTGGATTGAAATTCTCAGGCTTGTGGCAAAATTGATGGCAATCCTGTCTTGTAGCATCTAGATAGTTAAAGGATAACAAGTGATTATACTTTGCAGCTACCAGTTAGTCGATTTACTGATTTTGGTCCACGAAACAACTGAAAAAAGTGGCTGCCATGCAACAAGCTGCAATAAAAGCATTAAACCATCCATTCAAGTTAGGCTCCTTGGGCAGAACTGCACCACTTGATGCTCGATTATTTTCACTTTCCAAGATCTCTACAGTGGCAAAATGACAACCTGTCAACTTGAATTTCATTTTGGTGAATGGGACAAAGTTGCAGGGAACCAGATGTAACAACAGGGTGGGTGGAGTTGGTAAATGCCTGCTCTATTAAATGTGGTGCATCTGTCTGTCTCTGATTTTTAAGACAGTATAGAAACTAAGTAGAAAACCGCCAACAATGTGAAGCCACTTTTTTACAACTGTTTTAAACGACACCAGATATAAGAAGGAAAAAAAGAAGAAATAAATTGGAAGCATATTCTTCCTCCCCTTTAACCAGTCACAGATGGCTGCTCCTCCCTGATCCTAGTCCAGAGATTTCTTCCTGTTAAAAGGGAGGAGACTGAATGGGATTCTGATACATTTTGGCAATTTAAAACTGGTTCTTAATTCAATTCAGTTGTATTTATGTAGCGCCAAATTACAACAGCAGTCACTTTAAGGTGCTTTATTATTGGAAGGTGAGGACCCTACCATAACAAAGAGAAAATCCCAACAAACAAACCCCCTATGAGCAAGCACTTGGAGGAAAAACTCCCTTTTAACAAGAAGAAACCTCTGACAGAACCAGGCTCAGGGAGGGACAGCCATCTGCCACAACCAGTTGGGGTTTAGGGGAGGGACACAGGACAAAAGACATCCAGTGAAAGACAGCAAGATATTAATAATAACTAGTGATTAAATTCAGAGTGGCGTGTAAGCACAGAGAAATATGCTCTCTCTTTCTAGTCCCTGTCACTACTCTTGGTGCAGCATTTTGGATCAACTGAAGGCTTTTCAGTAAGCTTTTAGGAGAGTCTGATAATAATGTGGTTAGCACTGTTGCCTCACAGCAAGAAGCTCCTGAGTTCAACTCCACCATCTGGCCGGGGCATTTTTGTGTGGAGTTTGCAGGTTCTCCCCGTATTTGCGTGGGTTCTCTCCGGGTACTCCGGCTTCCTCCCACAGTTCAAAGTCATGCAGTTAGTGGGGTTGGGTTAACTGATGATTCTAAATTGCCCAGAGGTGTAAATTTGAGACTGAATGGTTGTCTGTCTCTCTGTGTTAGCCCTGTGACAGACTGGTGACCTGTCTAGGGTGTACCCTGCCTCTTGCCCTATGGCAGCTGGGACAGGATCTGGCTGGATAAGCCACTGGATGGATTATTAACCAAACCAAGAGTGAAACTATTTCTGTATTCCTAATTCCAAAAATCAGGTCAACACCAAAGTGCCCAAAAAAATTGCAAAAATCTCCAATCACCGCTTGAAGCTGAGTTAACCTCGTATTCTGGAACAGAAGTTGACACGCTAACAATTTGGAATCGTGGCAAATGTGCCAAAGCTGGCAGCTGTACTTGACCGCTGTGTCACCTTTGATAAATCAAGCCACTGAACTGGACCGTGCTTGTGGTGTTGCTGCCATTTGGTGCATTTTTTAAATGGACTGTAATGGAATTATCTAACGAGTCTGACACTGAGCCAAAAAAGCCAACCGATTAGGTCCCAAAAAAACTAATTGATAATCAAAAGCGACAAGATTTTGAGTAATACTATAAAATACATTTGAAAAAGACAAATACATATCCTCCATGTTTACAGCACAGTGTGTGCTTCGTACCTCTATGAGACAGTCTGCGTCTATACTCAGCTCATCTGCATTGCGAGCAACAAAGGAGTACAGGGCTCTGTAGGTGGTTAGCTTGGGTGCCAGCTGCTGTCCCCTTTCCTGCTCTTCTTTCCTCCTCTTCTCCTCCTCCACCTGTTTCCGTCTCCTCTCTTCTTCAGCCTCCCTCCTCTTCTTCTCTGCCTCCGCCTCCTCCTCCTCTCTCCTTCTTCTCTCCTCTTCTTGTGCTTTCTCCTGGGCCGCCCGGAGGCGAGCCTGTGCCTCTTTCTCCTCCTCTTCCCTCTGTCTGGCCCTCTGCTCCTCTAGGAGCCTCCTCTGCCGTGCCGCCTCTTCCTCCCTCCGCTCCTGCTCTCTCTTTTCTTGCTCCAGCTTTGCCCGTCTGTGGGAAGTAAATGCAGCTTAATAAAGCCACATTATGCGTAAACAAGAGTAATACAGACAAACCCCAAGATTCACCTGGCCGCCTCTTCTTCTTCCTCCCTCCTCCTCCTTTCTCTCTCCTCCTCGCGGCATCTCTGCAGCTCCCTCAGTTTCTCCTCTTTGACTCTGTGCAGGTCATCCAGAACAGCCTGCTGCTTCACCTGCTTCTCCCTCAGCTCCTGACGCCGTCACAGAATGCACAACACAAGGAAACATGTAAGTATCCATCTAAGGCCTTTGTTCTTATCAGCCCTAAAAGTCTGAAAGAACCACAACACAACAGCTTCTGCACACGATGCACTTAGCATGACAAGTAAAAAATTGTTTTGGCATTTACGATTTCTCAGAAACGGCAGCAACAATCACAGAAACACGCAGGCATGCTGTATGTGCATAGTAAGTATGAACTGAGATTTTTTTTTTCCCTCTTTCTAACACAGAAATTGTGCAGGTTAGATATTCTGTGTGCGTGCGTTTTACCCTCAGGGTGCATCCTGTTTACACAGAAAACACAGACTAGAACAAATCCCATGGAGAGAAACAACAGCGAAGAAAGAAGGCATGGTACCAACAAAAACCTCCATTTTAAAATGATTCAAAAGAGAAGGAAAAGATGAACGAGCAGATCAAATCATCGCAGGATGTGAAGGAAAGGAGATTTAAGATTGTTGCTTGAGGGGGGGACTTTACAGAGTGGGAGATGAAGCGATAGAGAAAGCGGGTTAACCTTGATGAGAAGAAAGAGCTGGCTGAGGCAGGCCAGCAGAGACAGAAGGCCTCGCAGGACACAGTCGTCCATATCCCCGAGCTATGGAAATAACAGTGTGACGATGGAGGGAGAGAAAAGGTTTAGACGATGGGTGAGGACAGCAAAGAGGAAAAGTGTGTCACAAAGGAACGGGGATAAGGGAGGGGAAGGCACGGGGCAGAGACAACACAAATAAAAAGAGTAAGAAGAAACATCCAGGTAGCAGGGAGAAAAAGAAGACAAAAGAGAAAGAGAAAAAGCCAGGTGTTAAAAGCTTTAAAAGCTGCTTAAGAAATAAACAAACCACGCGACAGAGACCGAGAGAGAGGGAGAGCAGGCGTTTTAGTGCTGCAGTTATTAGCATCAGACTGACGATAAGATTCTAAGAGGGCGTCATTCACAGCTATTAAATTATCGGACTGTTTGCTGACAAACGTAGACTTCAGAGACTGTATGTGTGCAAAAATAGTTTAAGTGTTCATTGCCCAAGGGGTGAAACCCTAGAGCTATTGTGACCAGTTGAACAAGATTTCACAGCAAGTTGAAAATGCCCTGTTTTTGTTCTATTTAATATCAAGCCAGAGCTGTGGGACAGAAACAATAGTATGCTTTTGCTCCATTTAACATCAGTGCAATCCATCTTAAAGCAATTTCACCTTATTTTGCTGCATGGTTATACTCACTATTATGAAACTTCTCTTGCAAAAAATGTTGATGCTAAATAATGTCGGGGTCTGAAAAGCCCAACTTTAGCCTTAAAGTTAGTTTCATGAAGGAATAGTTTCACATTTTGATGAATGATATTAAAGAACTGCCTAGGGAGGGAGCTTAGTGTGCTACATACACGTCTCAGCACAAATACAGAATACAAAGTGCTTCCTAAAATTTATGGGTGATATCAGAGGCTACGTTCATTTTTTTTTCCTACAACATGCGGTCTGAATGAGTCTGTAGTGATCAGAACACTGACCTTAAGCTCCTTATTGTACTGCTCCATCTGCGTCAGTTTGTCTGTCGTTTCCCTTTCCAGGATGTCAAGCTGGTCCTTCAGCCTCCGGCAGTTTACACTTTTCTCCGTCACAGTCCCGGTCAGGGAGGTCAAAGTCACAGCTACAAAGATCAAAGGTCAGAGACATGTCAGACCAGCGGCCAGTGACTAATCTTTCTGTGTGACGTGAGAGGAGGCATTTGTCACCCACACGGGAGTTTGTTGAGGCTGATGTTTCGCAGCTTCTCACACAGTCTCTGTTGTTCTGGAACCAGCTGTGAGAGCTTCCTCTGCCACTCCTGCGACCGACCAAGAGGATGCATAAACAGAGCGCGTAAAAACACACAGAAAGATGACAGGGCAGAAAACAGATGAGAAACATTTCTGTTAACCTCAAACTCAAGCTGAAGCGCGTTAATCTCGGCAACGCGTGTGTCCCTCTTCTGATTGACGAGGTCCAGCTCAGCCTTCTGAATCCGCCTCTTGCTCTGAGCGTCGCGGAGACGGTCTGAGATCTGTTTGTGCTTGTTTCCCTGTGAGACCAGGTAAATAATATCATGGTGCACCCATGCTTTGATTAAGACCAAAAATTGTAAGTGTGAATATTTATCAGTGTTAATGTAGCCTCACCACAGCCTCCAGCTCCAACTCCAGACTCTTCTTTTTCGCCCTGAGTCGAGAGATCTCTTCTTGCTCCCCCTCTTTCTTCCTGCCAAGCTCCTCTCTTTTTGCATGCTCCCACTCTTCCTTCCGCTGGCGCTCCATCTCGTGCTTCGCTGCCTGAAAGTATGGAGAAAGAAGGTTATCAGGAGAAGACAATCAATCCCAGACAGCATCACCCGATTGCTCCCGCACTCACCTCCTTCCTCTCCAGCTCTCTCAGCCTCTCCTCTTCCCTTTGTCGCTCCATTTCTCTCTGCCTCTCCAGCCGCCTCTCCTCCTCCAGCCTCCTCCGGTTCTCCAGCTCCCTGGCCTCCCTCTCCCGCCGTTCTTGAGCCTCCCTCACCTCCCTCTCTCTCTTCTCCTTCTCCTTTTTCTGCTGCTCCTCCAGAGCTAGACGTCGTTTCTCCAGCTCTGCACTTCCCCTTGCAAAATTCTCCTTCAGCTTGTCCTCAAAGGACACTAAGAGAAGGGGAAAGAGATAAGTGTATTACAAAGGAAGACAAAGGACGTCCACTGGAACAAAACATGCGAAGTCACGAAGCCATACCACTGCTCTTGTTCTTTTGTGCAGGTTCTACCTCTGCTGTGTCTATTAAACAGGGAGTTATGTAGGGCCCCGTTCCATTAACAAGCTCATTGGACTTAATTCCTCCTCTGTAAAAAAAAAGCAAAAAAAAGCAAAAAGAACATTTGTTCATTTATTTATTTGGTTAATTATTTAAAATTTGTACATGAATCTACGTGTTACCTCAGAGAGGGTGGTACTAGGTCCTGCGGCAGCGTGAGCGGTAGAGGGCGGCCCGTCTTAGCCATGTCCACCAGGTGCATGGCCAGAATGAACTCATCAGCCTGCAGCTGGCCATCCTTATCCACATCTGCCAGGGTCCTGCAGACAAATCACACAGTGCTGTGTGTCAATAAGAACATCATGGTGAGAAGATAATTAAGTCAGAGCTTTTTCCCTGGAAGCAGCCTTCTGCTGTTTCTGGCATTGGGACAGTAGTGGAAGGAAACCAAAACACTAGTGTTTGGAATATTGGAATATAAATCAAGAGTACTGGGCTCAAAGACATTCATCAGCTGATAAAGCAGAGGAGAATGAGGGGGTCATCATTGCAAACAAACCGTTTCACATAATAAGTAATGTTCTTAGTACTGTCAGATATTACAGCTATAACATTTATAAAATACTACTGAGTCTTATTGCTTCAGGTTTGTTATTTGCTCCCTTTGTGGCTCACAGTTCCAATAAAATACAGTACTATGCAAAAGTCGTGAGTCACCCTTCGTTTTTTTATATTTTGCTGCCAAGGAGCCAGACTTTCCTCTATATTTTAAAGTGGTTTTGAGCAAGAGTTATCCAGGCTTTCTGAAAGTCTTTTTCTTTAGATGTCGGCTGCTTTTTAACTCATTTTCAGTCCAATCCATGTACTGGCCATTTTCAGACTAATTTTTTTGTTGTTGCTGTTGTTTGTTAAGCCACTTAACTCTGACCTATGAATTATTCAAGCATGAAAAAGGTGTGCTAGCTCAAGGGATGAACTAATGTTGGGTCTACGCATAACATAAAACTTAGCAAAGAACCAATTAAAATTGTCTGTTTAGGCACTTTGTTACAGGCAGCCTGTGTCAAACAGACAGAGAACAGACAGAACAGGCAGAGAACAGACAGAGAACAGGCAGCCAGCATCCGAAGAAGAGCTTTGAATGTCCTTCAAGAAGTCTGGAGAACTGTTCCTGAAGATTGCCTGCATAAATTACAAAAACGCTTAGCTAAGAAACATGTTGAAGAATAAACATGGTCATACCAATTGTGGCGGGGCGTGGCTTGCGGTGCCGTGCGGTGGAGATGGCTTCACCTGCACGGCATCAGCAATCACGCCCCGCCACACCAATATTGACTTTAAAGCTTGCTAGAACTGTACAAACTCTGTTTTTAACTCATATACAGTATTTCTGGGTATGTTTGCACATGTTGCAAACATATACATTTGCACTTATTTCCCATTTTCCTAACAGCATGAAGAAATGAGGGGTGGCTCAAGATTTCTGCACAGTACTGTATATTCAAATTAGAAATACTGCAAAGTAAACTTCATAAGTGGGTCAACTCTTTTAACACTTTACACTCTTTTAACACAGCGTTGGTATTTACGTTGTCTCATTGAACTGCAGAGCTCAATTTCATTATTGTAGCACATAATCAATTATCTGACCATTAAAGAGTGGTACACAGTATTTCACTTAACACAGTTCCATGCTTTTGCTTAAGTAAATTCTCCTCTTAACCCTAGTTTAGGGGTAAGATTAGGAAATTCTAACCTTAAACTTAAACAGACTTCACAGACTTTGAGGATCTGTAAAAAAAATAGGGGAAACCGGCAAAAAGGTCCTCACTTTACCAAAATGTCCTTACTCCAGTGGTCATACACTGTCACTGGTCCTCACTACAATAGATGGGCAAGAACATACACAAACATACACACATTACACTCACCAGATGGTAGCTAACTGTGTCTGCGTCAGATTTGATGCCATCAGTGCATTTCTAACCTGAGGTCCTGCAAAGTAACACGTAGATCAGATCAGAACAGCAAAGTAAACTCTTACAGTGAATACGTTTGTGTGCTTTCCAAGTTCTGTTAAGTGCAGTTACGAGCAATTACAGGAGAATGCGAGCGCATGTGCGCAAAGTGAAATTGACCCCAGAGTGTTCGCTTTTAAACTCTGACAGGAGCACTCATGTGAAGCCTAGTGGTCCTGATAATTTTGTGTTTGTTTAGGTTAATGTGTGTATGTTTGTGTGTGCACAGGACTTACCTGATAAGTAGCCGGTCATGAGCTTGTCTAGTGTGTTGAACTGCTGACGATACTTGAGTCTTGAGGCCTGGGGAACGGCCCAATCACTTGCGCCCATCTTTGGGGAGTTACTGGCCAAAGATGTGGTGGAGGAAGAGTTGGAACTATGGTAAGAGACAAGAAAGGTGTGTCTATATGTCAACAAATCACCTAAAGGGAAATGAAAAATATTATTATTATAATATTATATATGATCATCCTTTTTCTTTCTCCTTAGACCACTAATTGCTTGGAGACTCCCCGGTGTTATTTCTCAGGTCTTAATTAACTGCAGAGGAAGCTGGCGCAAACAGATATGCAGACAGTGACTTTCAGACAATGAAACAAGACAGCAACATACTTTCAGGTTATGATAATCAGCCTTTTGGGGTGGTGTGGTGGTTGAATCGTTAGCACTATCAAGTTGCTGGCTTAAACTGGGTTTGCTCTAGGTCCTTACTCTTACAGTCCAAATACATGCATGTTAGGTAATTGTTGAATCGTGGATATGAAGCAGATAAAGTGCTTAAAGTTTAAAGAATAAATCATGTTATGAATGTATGGTTACATCTGGCTAGTAGGCAGTGACAGAAGAAAAGTGCAATATAAATGCCAGTCCATAATGAGTCTGCAAGACCACATGACAGTCATGGTTGAAAATTGTAGCTGAGTGGGAACTTGCAACACTCATTAAGGTTTCAGCAAGACAACAAGAGATGCCAAAGCATTGTTTTTCTGTGTGCGCATACCCACAGTAATAAGATTGTGGAAGTACAGACCAGAAAAACCTCAAAGAACTACCACGGATATGTTGTGATATTAGAAAGTGTAACAGCTAGAAGTGGAAGGTAAAAGCAGCTGCAGGATTAAACTATATCTATTGTACTTCTTGGTATTCTGGTGCCCTTATTAATGCTTTCCTTACCACCTACACCTGAGGTCAGGGCTTATTGTGTGAAGCGCTAAGCTATTCAAAACACTGAAATTAGATACTATTTGTGTTCTTTTCCAAACCCACAAAAAACACCATGAGGTGGACAAAGGGTATTAGATATTCAAGAGGACTTGGCTATCAGTGAAACTGCAAGAGGACCTTCCAAACCTTGGCAGATATTAAAGTACATTATTCCAAAACAGAGATGAAGGCTTGACTGGCACATAAGTACAACTACAAACCCCTTGAGTTGCAGTCTTATATTTCATTTTAGACAGGAGCTAAAATTCGATTTTGATTTCATTTTAGAAGTGAGCAGGCCAAAAAAACCAAAGAAAAAACATCTATTCAGTGGGCACAAAGCAGTATGAAATTACACACTAGGAGTTCATTGATGTGATGGCCTAATTCCCCTAAAGAGACCAGCTAAAAAACAAACAAACACATATTTTAAACTGCAGCAGCAATTTTGGCTTATTTCTGGTGAAGAAGATTCAAGTAACTTATCTAACATTTTGTTTGCCTGTTTTATTTTACCTAATATCGTACCGTGACTAGGAATGACTGAAATGGGGACATAGTGGCTTATGGAGACCCCAACTTATAGAAATGTGGGACAGAAATATTGGGACCAATTGGGACCTTGGCAAAGCTACCTTATGGTGAGGTTAGAGGAAGAATTCTGAAATCACAACAGATGACTATATAACATTTACAAAAAAAAAAGGACTGTAGTTGTTCAGAAAAATAGTCATGACTAATAAATCTTCATAACATTCTAAGGATTTAAGATTTATAATGACCTCGCCCATTGAGAATGCTTTTGGATTCCTGTTCTCTGACGTTTTTGACTGTAAACAAGACAACTTCCTGCTATTGCCAAAAACCTCTGATTTCAAAATGTTTTTCCTGTACTTGGTGTTATCTGGGAGTTTCATCTCTGTTTGTGCTCTAATTCTCAACCCTTTCCTGCAAAAATGCCGCTTCTGAGTAAGCGCTGAAATCGCGACATGACTGAGTGTTCAAACAAGCATGTGTAGATAACGAATGGGATGTTTTAAAACCAGTCAAATCTACACTTAACTGACATAAATATTTCTAAATTCGTGTTTCAGCATGACTTCACTTATGTAGTACACACATGCAGCATTGATCTGAATCTCCCGTTGCGCCACATCTCAAAGGTGCTCTACTGGATTGAGAGCTTGCTTGTTTGAAAATATTTTCCTAAAGTGCAAGCACATCTTTATTACATGCTAACAGAAGTTTAGTAATTTGCTCAGTATTAATCTCACCTGCTTGATCCCAGGTCGAGTAGAGAATTGGCCTTTGACATGCCAGTGGACGGGGAGAACGCCATAGGAGAGGAGAAGCCAGAGAGAGGAAGTGCTGTAAATGTGGTTGGAGACACTTTGTTAATAGTAAAATCTCCATTTGAGAAATTCAAGAGAATGTTTCAGCTTATACATGGTACTATATATAGAGTGTGCACGTGCTTTTCTTTAATAGATCAATTTATGACATTCTGTGAACATGCAGAGCACTGCTGCCCTTGGAGGTATGTACATCTAATCTTATCTCCTCATACTTTACAGTCGCTGCACACAGAGCCCAACCAGCAAGGTTATTGACATCTGGGTAAGAGATTGTGGTTAGCTGCAACTACATGCTAAAGAGATTCTCAAGAGCTGTGGCACTGATATATTTTCATCAGAGGGAGAGAGAAAAAAATTGAGGAGGAACACCAAATAAAAGGCTAATCTCACACTAACTCTTATTAGATTGCTCATTTCACAGCCAGAAACTGTACTTGAACAGACTGAGTAAGATTAAAGAGAATGGCCAGGGAACAGATGGAGGAGGTGAGAAATGAAGAGAACAGACTGAGATGTAAGAGAAATCCAAACAGAAGAAACTGCTAATGTATATATATATATATATATATATAACATATATGTTCCCACAGTTGATATAAACTAACTTTCTTATCTGAACTGCAGCAAAGACTAAGTGTGTGAAAAGCTGCAGTGCTGCATCTCACACACACACACACACACGCACACACACACACACACACACACACACACACACACACACACACACACACACAGATCCTGCATAGCTGATGATGCATTATCACTGTTAGCTAATATCTGTCACTCTGTTTCTGCTAATTTGATCAGTACAAATAGATGACAACCTGGATGAGCTAAAATGACTCCAGTGACAGACCTTTTCGAACCTGAGCAACAGTAGCACATAGAGCTCTGTGGATTCATGCAGTCTAGTTATGGTCAAATCTTTTTTCCCCTACTAGCCACAAGTGCAGATGGATTTAGTCTGCATCATGAAATTATTTAAAAAGAAAGAACTGCTTGCCTGTCACCGCTCTAATTAGGTGACCTACATTTGTTTCCGCCCAGGTGCAAACAAAACATGTACGCTGAGTTTCAAAAGGAACCCTTGGATATCTCCCAATTTATCCACATTTTTCTTCTATCACAAATTACAAAAGGGAAGCCAAGACTAATTCTTTTTTCTTTTACTCTGCCAACTCTGTCATCCACAAATCGATTGTTTGATTTCAAATCCACACTGGTGGTGCACAGAGGCAAAATTGCAGTAAAAAAAAAAAAATTGCATTATAAAAATAGCAAATTTAAAATAGAGAGATTTGTCTTGCATTTCTCCCTTTACCGTCACCGTCACCTACCAGCTTCAGTTTAAACCTCATGAGCAAATACATGCACTTCATATGCCAAAAAAAATAGAAGCCCTCTGCTTAAACCAGTGCACCACCACCAATTAGCTGTTGTGTGGACTTTAGCTTTAAACTACTTTAAACCAATAGTTTAGTAATTGTTACAGTACTGTACTGAGGTTTTGCTATCTATTTGCTTCCCAGGAGCCAGACCGTGTAATTTTTAAAGTGTTCTTGGGTAATAGTTCTCCCGGGTGTCTGGAGATCTTTTTGAGTTTTTCTTTGGACATTGGCTGCTTTTTCACTCACTGTCAGTCCAGTCTAGAGAGCGGTACAACAGTGAGTGTTTACAACCAGCTGTAAAACACGGTAGAGGCTGTGTCATGGTTTGGGACTGCATTTTAGCCAGTGGTGTTTGGGATCTTATCAAATATGGTGGAATTATGAATGCAGAAAAGCACCATTAGATTTTGATCCACCTCACAATACCTGGAAAGCACCCGATTGGCAACTGGTTCATTTTCCAGCATGATCCCAAACACTTCACCAGTGTGCATACCTGGACAGAAAAACACACAGTGGAACACTTTCAGTCTGGCCTGCCCAGAGTCTGCACCTCAACATTACTGAAGCAGCGTGGGATCATCATCAGAGAATGAACAAGAGGCAGCCAACATCCAAAGAAGAGCTTTGAATGTCCTTCAGGAAGCCTTGAGAAGTATTCCTGAAGTCTACTCAAAGGAATTACAAGGGAGCTTGGTTAACAGGGTTCGTGGTGGGTGGCTTAAGATAGCAACAACCATGTTACCAACTTCCAGTGTAAAATACCTCATATCCTCTTTGCATTAAAAATAACACTCTATAAAAAAAAATAAGTATACTAAAGTCATTCTTTTTCTTTTATTCTTTTTTTTTTTTTTTTTTTTAAAAATAATTTTATTTTTTATTTATTTTTTTTTTTTTTTAAAAAAAATGGGA
>VVHJ01002711.1:0-13030 GCA_015107715.1 Tylochromis polylepis | reverse complement strand
TTTTTTATTCTTTTTTTTTTTTTTTTTTTTACAAAGTAATTGATGTACAAATGACATCACAGGATCACTACCAAAACTGGGAGGTAAATTTATCATTACCTTGTGTGAGAGATGCAGTTAAATATCTGTCAGTCTGGCAATTATGACTTAAAATGCCTTTTCTTATTTTACTACTAATACATGTTAAACTATAAAGGTTACAAAGTAATTAGCAGGTAAATCAGTCAGTAATTCTAGTAAACTATATAACTAACTTACTGTTAACTTACTGTAAAAGTTAACAGTAATTTTGAAGCTGAGCCAAGTTATGTGTACACATCATATTTTCTGCTCAGTTAGACTGAGGTTTCAGAGATTTTATTTTCATTTGTAATAAAAATCATGCCTCTGGAGAGCAGAGCAGGTACCCATCCTGAATTTTTAATTAGTCAAAGACTGGTGTGACCTATATAGTCTCACTGAAGCAAAACAGGAGTGACTGGTCACCTGATCCTCCACCCACTAACACCCCCTCCTGTTCCCCTCCAAAATCAGAGGAGCCCATTTCATCTCGGTAGTGAATGAATGGAGGGCTGCTCTGAAAACAAGGGCACTTGGGTGCGGGTCAATGAATCGCTGAGTTAATGTGCTGATGTGATGTGTGCCTGGGCTTGTTTGAGTGTACAGCCTGACACCCTCTCTTCTCTCATTACAGGACAGGACAGACAAGGTGTGACCCGTGTCCCTCTGAGATACTTAAGACTCTGGTACGGTTTCAATCAGTGATGTCATGTGCGTGTACTTGTCTGGTTGCCAAATTACAGTCGGGATGTTGTGATATGTGTCAAATAGGTGACAGGAAGGAACTGAAGACATGCACAGAGGTGTTATCTGTCATTTCAGACCCATGATTTGATAAATGCCAAGTTACCGAAAATAATAGCATTAATTTGAGCAACTGTGCAGTAGTTGTGTATTTTGCAAATATACCTATTACCTGACCTTTGTCACAAAGTTACAGCCAGCATGAGTTTAGCCTAAAGATCAGAAACAAACTTCACTAAAAGCATTGGAACATATGCGCTTGCCTGAGCATAAATAGTTTAGTGAATGTAAAATCAACCTTCCTGTCAAATACACACTCTGTTTTATAGAAACTCCTCATGAACAACTCAAACAACATGACACATCCCAAAGTGCTGACCTTTTATCCAAACGCCAGTGCAGTTGAGAACCTGCAAGAGACACTAGAACAGATCTAAGGGCCCACCCACTTATCCTGATAAATCTTAGCATTAGTTGCATCGCCATGAGTTAATTTGCAGCTTATCATCTTTAACATTTTCCGTCCATTGTCTGTGAACATATTGGACACATTATGTAGTTTGCATTAAATGTTTGTGTCTGGAGAGACAGCGATAACATGCTCAACAATGTGTCCCATTTTTGTCCCATATGTGTACCCTGTTAATCCCTGTTTTCAGTCTTTATGCCAAGATGGTTGCTGGATTGTTGCAAAAACTGCAGTTCTTTAAATGGCCACTTGAGGCCGTCTCCAAAAGCCAGACAGCACCCATGTTAAACTGCCAAATTTACTGCGGACCAAAGTTTTACAGTCTTTACAGTCTGATACCAAAATATGTGTGGTCTCTAGGATAATTTATCCATCCATAATGATTATACAGGGGTGGTGAGTTTGTTTTATAGCAAACCCTTTTAAATTTAATTAAGGAGTAGAGTGAAGCATTATTTGGGGTGTAGCCACTTTGGCTAACAGGTAGGAATCAACTAGGCTGCTAGCTTAATTCAGCTAATCAATTAGCTAATATTTACTGCTGTCGATTGAGGAGTTGGTGCTCTCGTGAAAACGCCCTTTTACCACTGTGTTTTTTAATTGCAGTTTCCCTCAAATGGTCTGGGATTGACAAGCCAAGGTGTGTCAGGGAACTTAAGGAGGATTTAAGTGACACTAGGTGGGAACCTGGTGAGACTGCTCTGATTAATAATTCAACAGTGTCTGAAGGGGCAACACAATCTCCTCATACTACTGAACCTTTCTGGAATGAACCAAAATACGACTCTAAAACAGGTATCAGGTGTAGCTGTTTAATTCATTGGGTTAGGTAGATTTTAAATGGCTATTTTTATAGTGTTGGTTTGGTGTGTGCCTCTAAGAATAGCAGTGTCATTCTGTCAGTCCAACACTTTGGTCTTGACTAACAGATGTTGAAAAGCAATTTCAATGAAACTTTCTGTTCTCCGGCTTTTTCTGCATCTTGTCCTTTAGTGATACTGAGGAAACAGTTGACTAAGATGACGATTCTGGCAAGCCACATCTACAGCACCATCAGTCCTTTGATTTTTTTTCCTAATAACCTTGAATGTGTCTGCTCTGCGAGCCTCTCAACATTTCTCAGTACCACTACACTGGCTTCAATCTAATTTCCCCATGAGCGTCATCAGACAAATAATATCATCTGAAAATGAGACTGCCCCACCACTTTGGCCAGCAGCTGCAGTGACACCAGATCTCATTTCAAATACATTAAGTATTACCTCCAGGCTTTTAAAAGTGACTTGATCTTTTTTTTTTTTAAATATAATTTTACCTCCTATTGAGAATGGACTTTCCTATGTATAGAAATAAAATTTTAGAAGCCAGTGTTGCCTGAGGCCAAACACCATCAGAACATGAGCAATTATGGACGTACAACTGAAGGATGGAGGATATAAAACTGAATAGTGCCTCCTGTGGTGTCTTTCAGAATAAAGTGCTGTGAATTATATGAATTAAGCAGTGTAAATAATCAAGTTATTTTTATATTTATTTTCACAAAGGTGCCTAAAAAACCCCCACAACTTACTCATTTCATTGTGACTGCGCTGCAGTTTGACATCCTCATCCCTATCACAAAAGGGAGATCCTGCATGTAACTGACACAAAATACCCTCTGAGGCTCAGTGTATCCTCTTTCATTTAAATCCATGTTATGATACGTCAGCTCTGCTAAATGTCTGTGTAGCTGGAGCTAGTTGTCTAATATCTCTGGCTTACAAACATTGCGCAGCGGAGAGTCCATCCATCCTTTGGCTCACAGACAGTTCATCAACGATGGCTGGGGCTTTACCTCCTGTGGGCATCAGCCCAGCTTCATACAGCCAAAGCTGGCTGGCTGCTTCCAGAGTTTGGAAGCCAATACTAAACAACAGAGCTTTCATTTTCAATGAGTTATTACGCAACAACATCTGGGCAAGAGACCTTTGCAGGAACAGAAATTTCTTTCAACCCCTCGCCCTCCCTTTTATTTGCTAATGATGTTGAAATCGGGAATCATTTTGTATTCTCAGTAATCATGAACATCTGGTGTGTGCCATCTGGCTAAGTTGCTATCGGAAGGGCTTGACCATGATTATTAGACAAAAAAAGAGATATATAAATGTACATGCTGCTTTAAGCTGGGCTATTTCTTGTAAAGTTTATGTAAACATACTTCCACAGGAACAAGCGATGGGGTTAAATACAATCAATCCATTTTTGTGCTTTTGTTTAGTTATTTGGCTACTTTAACAAAATTGCCATTTTAATTGCAAATTAATTGTAAAATTCTTTTTACCTGGCATTAGCCCTCAGACCCTCACATAGATATGTGTTTCTGGGACAACATAACCTCATTAAATCTCCACCAGAACCACATAGAAATATATACAATGTTTGCATGCTGTAGAATTGGGACAGAAAAATGATGACACAGGAGAAAAAGACCAAGTTACGTTCCCTGTGAGCTCAAAATACCAAAAAAAGTAGGTCTGTATCATACAGTGTAAACGTGGCACCTGCTATAATGCACATACATTACAGACCCACAGACAGTATGTCACACACTAACAGGCATGCATTCGTACGCATATATACTGGGCTGTGTGGCAGCCTACACCAGCCACCAGACAGTGTCTGCAGGGTAATCATGCAGACAAAAATTGCTGTGTCAGCCTTTCTTGTGATTTATACTCCTTTAAAATCTGCACCACCAGAGATGCTTTCCTTCTTCAGTCACTGTAAACATGCTGCGTGCTCCAAAAAACACACATGAAACACTGATTTGACATGTTGGTGGTGGCCCTTTATATGGAAGTGTAACTAAAGCAATGATGTGCAAGGAGATGTAAAGAAAACTGAACTAAAAATGACTACAATAAATTAATAAATCAGGTAATATAGTTCATACAAAATGCACTTTTAGTTGGAGCAGAACTATTTCACTCTGGTAACCTACCAAACTAGAAACACTGTAAAATGGGTCTAATTTAACCCAAAATATTAATCTATGCTAACTTTAACCAGAAAACAGCTAAACAAAACTTAAAAACTGTCCCGTGTGTGACTGAATGTCCAGTGTAAGCTCTATTAGTCTAATGGTTTAATGAAAAGCTGAGGAAGATTGCTGAGACTTGTTGCTTTCGCGTGAATATTGTTGGTATTGTTGTATTGGTGCTAGATGTTCCTTCAGTCAGCTGAAGCAATGCTGAATGCTGGCCAGACGAACCTGACGATGTCCATGTGGGGACTTCCGATCGATTGCTGACTGTTTTTTTTTTTTAAAGTCGCAGCTAAATAATTCAGTGTTGTCACTCCTGGTATTATCTACCTTCCTCTGATCTTATACTGTACGTTACATATTCATGAAGCTACAGTTTATGAACCTGACCTACATAAAAATCTTTGTATACATTTGTGCTGACATCAAAGGCATGAAGATTATATTTTAAGCAGGGCCTGTGATTTATCTCCAGCTACTTGGTTAAACTGCAATATTAATCATGCAACAAACTGATCTATTGTCTGAAGTCTGCAAATGCAACTAAGTCTCTCTGTGCCAGACATATTCTTCTTTATAAAGAGAGATAAAGAACAAATTAATACTGATTTTATTAGTTTGCTGTGTACGGGAATCTAATTTTTCAAGGCACATTACAAACCATGTACAAATAAGGAAGTCACGCAAGTATGATATACAACATGTATAAAGCACTGGTTTGTTAGGGGTAATAATCCCAGAGATTTAGTCTCAGCTCAAGTGGATTGTCCTTTCTTTGCACTTGAGGTGTCTGTGATCAAATCTTATCCTACAGTGCTGGTGCGAGTGTTGTACACACTGCTCTTGTGTTACACACAAAGTGTCAGATGCCCCGTGCGTGCTCTTGTAAACACATCCCGGTTAGCTGACAGAAAGAGGTGTTGCCGGTAAACTCGAGCGCTTCTGACTACCTTTCCAGAAGAATCATGAACAACTCCACTTCACACTCAGACTGCACTCTGCAGGTTTGACGGGACATGAGTTAGCACTGTTATACCAAAGCAAAAATGCGGATTTAAAGAGTGACGTATCGCATCAGTGTGTGGTTTCCTCATGTATTAACATCCAGTGTCCATACAGCCACATATAAGGAGGACACAGCTGAGCCCATAGGTAGCAGCAAAGGAGCTCTCATTCATCATTAAAGTGATTTACAGTTCTGCACATCTGAGGCAATAAGTTGAACATATTTCTTCAATTGTATGAAAATCGCAAAAAGATGAATTGGCTGTATGATTTCTGATTCTTGGCTAATGCTCTGCATGTTCTTAATAATAATTCATAAATACATGAACCATCGCATGTGGCTGTTTATTAGTGTATATTATTATGTTTAACTAATAAATGTAAGTCTTTGTATTTTAATCTATATTTCCAGATTCATATAAAATCCATGGAGAGGCTTTTGAAGAAGTTCCAAGGAAATTTGTTCTTTGGCACACGCTGCCAGTGATGGCAGACATTAAAAAAAGGAAGTGTCAGATGTAAATCGACATCTGTGTTGGGAAAAAACTCTGAATCACCGTAAAGTATATTTATAGCAATTAAAAATAAAACTAAACAAAACAGACAGAATTGCATAATGAGATTAATCAAGGGAAATGTACAGGGATGACCTCCTGCAGGAGGGATGGTGCCAGGAGAACGGGGGTGGACCGGGAGCAGTACCAGCTGTTTGCCACGTGTTATGCTGCCTATGTTGTTAATATGATGGTAAAGTCAGATTATGCTGTAGATAGGCTTTTAGTGTTCCCGTAGAAAGGATTTTTTTCAGAAGGCAACATGTAAAAAACAAAACAAAAAACAAAACAGCAGACCAACAGTGAACAACAGCGAATAAATTCAGTGCTTGTAATAAAAAAAACCCATTTGTGTGCATGTAAGACTTGTTGCGTATAGTGTTTATTTTTATTCATATGAATCTGTGCTTGTGCCTATGTTTGTGTCAAGCCAATGTGCCTAGCTGGAATAGTGTTTTCAATTAAGGCGATGTTTGGGCAGATCAATCAAGATATAGCTCGCTCTCTGTGTGGCGGACCCTTAGTCACATGTCCTGCACTGCTGTTTCTGCTGCTGCACTCTGCGGTTTTTATCATCGCAGCGTTTCTGCTTGGGATCCTTTCGTATGGCTGGAAAAGCACATAGAAAACAGTCTGAGGCACGTGTCTCTTGTACCATTGTCGATTGGTGACACTTTAGAATTACCTTCTAAGAAACCACTGAGAGTATCAAGGGCAAGAAAAAGGAGATTTTCAGCATTTCACCTTATGGCTTGATGTCCATAAAAGGGGAAAAGCTGAGATCAATTCAGTGACTGTATTCTCTAGCTGTGAAGCCTCATTTTCTTGAAAGCCCCCTTATGGCCTGGATGCTGCCAGCTTCCTGCAACTGCTGACTGTAATATACAGTGACAGTTTGTGTCCTCTCAGCTGGAGTCTTTCTGTAGTAACTGATAGCTTTTTGTCAAAGCTCTTTCACATGTGATGCATGACTATGTGGTATAAGTGGGTGGACTGGCTTAGAATCAACTAAAGTCTGACCCTGCAAAGCAGATTTATTACAAGCTTGTAAATAAATCAGTGGATAATAGACAAAAAAAGAACATCTGCTACCCTACATACTATCCACCAGCCACAAAAGGGTGACAACTAAGCTCTGTTTTTATAGTGCAAGAACAAAATGGTCAAATTCATTGGAATAGAAACCACAATAGTTTCCCAGTGATGCAAGTGTCTGCATATTTGTAGTAGTAGGTAATTATATTTACTGAAGGTTTGGTCCAAACCCTGAAGGCTTGTGTATGATCAGCCCTCATCAGCCCGCAACAGAGACAGATATTCATTAGTGAGTTTAGGCGTAGACTTCCCCTCTAAAGCCAGGGAGATTAATTATCAAAATGGCAATAGTTTTATACCAGTGAAAAGATTAAAGCACTTTTCATAACCCACCCAGTGTTGCAAACGTAGACTGACAGCTTTGTTGCCATGCTAAAGAATGACCCCATAGGTCATTTGTCCAAGCAGCTTATTACAGGGTTGGTGCTAGATTGGATCAGCTGATTCTGCTGTGATTGGTTATTTCTCTGTCAAGCAACTGGTGACCTTCTGGGCATTCAAGAAGATCCTGCTTCAGCTTAATGGGTCAGTTCTGTCCTTGGCTAAGTAGCCTGTTTAACATTTTGTGTAATTGCTTTGCAACTCACAGATAACCCTGGAAATGGGATTTTGCAAGACTTGATTAAAAGCACAAATGGTTTCACAAACTGTCAAACAGGCCAAACATACACATTATTAAAATTACTAAAAGAAAAAACTGAAATCCTGTAATGTTGGTATTTTTTTTTGCAAGCATTACAGTTCCACTCCTCTAAAAAATGCTATATGGTATATATAGAAGGATTACACAATATCTCAAATACATTTTGCATGTCGAAGTCATAATTTGGAAAAATAAGTGGTGACTAAACATGCCAAGTAAATGTGAAATGTAAAGCACAGTTACACCCACTGAAACCCCGAGTCTAATTGCAATGAATATAAAATTATCTACATGGTGAAGTGTGTAAACTGTACTTTACTGATATGATTGTCTTGATCGAGGAATTGCTGCAATAAGAAGTTTCCAGGCTTGTTAACTGTCATACATTCCAAAAAGATAGGCATGCACATTGGAATCAGGCAAACAGTGTGTTTAGATAGAAGTGATATTTAGTCTTGATCTTATGATGAAAGTCTAGCAGGCAGCTAAGATCTTGGTGGAGAAGTCTTACTTGGGCCACCATTTCTAAATATAACTCCAAATGTTTACATGGCAGAATATCTTGGATGATTCAGGTGGAGCAAAACAACTTAAACTGCACAGCCTTAAATGCGGACTGGAGATGGAGCTCTTCTTTCAAATGTAATGTCAGTATTTACAGACCACGTAGCTCCGGTTTTGTGAGCAACTCATGAAAAACAGCATCCGAGTCTTTTGCCTGATCCGGCACTCTGATGTCTGCACTCAGCATTTATTTATGCTGACTTCATACTCAGGTAGTGGATAATCATCTTGAATGTGCCTGAGGGCCTAGAGTTCAAGGCCACAGTTAAAAACCAACATTTATACAAGGACTGTTAGTTGCTGGGTGGAGTATCTCTAGATCTAGAATAGTATCATTTGGTTTCTGCCTTTGTTAATTATTGATAATATTGTCACATATAGAAATCAGTCTCAGTAGGCCCGAAGCAGGGAGTAATGTGGTTTTCTGGATTACTGCAGAAGACTTACTGCTGATTTCATTATTGCTGGCAACATCCTATGAAATGCAATTTTCATAATTACATAAAATTATATTAGTTCAACTTCAACTACTGAAAATGTATAAAATTATCATTCTTGAAGTTCTTCTGTTAAAGGTAGTATTTTGGTGGTTATTAGTGCAACAGGAATGAAAATGAAATCTTAACCAGTCTGAATGAAGAGCAGAAAGGGAAACGCCAATAACTGAGGTACCAAGGTACTGGCCCACCACCTCCTCCCAGTTTGGTGTTTTGGTGCTGATGGTGGAGAGCACTGTCCCCATACATGTTCCATTGGGTTGAAAGCTACTGACAATGAAGGCGTTAGGATATGGTCGTCTTGGTCATTGTCACTACGTCATCTTGTGCAGAGGATGGGGTCATTATAAAGTTGGAAGAGATAATGACGCCTTTTTTATCAAGTAATAATGTGATCCCTCCGAACATCTTTCTGTTGATTTGCAATGATCCTGCATCCAAGGGGACAAGAGGACCACAAACAATGGCAGCAGAATGCTCTAACATAAAAAACCCCCTCAGTCCTTAAGATTCACGTTTCTTTTATTTCGTAATGGAAAATTATACTAAATTTGAGCAAACAAGCACAATTACATGCACATCTAATGAGGACAATAGGTGCTGATAGTAAATTATTCTTTATTTACTTATCTAGCCCGGATTTCTGTGTTTTTTATGTTTTTATTTTGATTTAAACATTGTATCCCAGATCTGACAGCAGGATGTTATATTAATGGATTTTATATTAATGCCCCCTTTTCTATGCATGGTCTAAGCTTACTCTAGTGGTACTTACACTTCTGACACTTTGCATTTTCAGTGATTGATTTGATGTGGAGTAAACACATTGGTTTTATTGAACTTGCATTTTGTCTCGGCTTTTTCAGATTTTTAACTCTGGGGTTTTTTGGGGGTTTGGTTTTTTTTTTACATTTCCGTATGCCCTTAAAATAAGTTTAATAAATCTGGAACTTCTGAATTAATTTTGGAAACCTATGTGGTCTTCATTCTTCAGTGGGGGTTAAGTTGGGATTTCGCAGGTCGGGGAACCCTGAGATTGAGTGTTGCAATGCAGCGTGGGGAAAAACGTAGAAATAAGTCAGAATAATTTGTGTTGTGAGGTCCAGTTTCTGATGTTTCTTCATGTGAGGATGTGATCAGTTGATCTGTGCTGCTTCTGAGCCAACTCAATTCGACAAGATCTAAGCAGATGTTTCGTGAGTAACTGCTCATTACTCTTATGAAGCGCTGGTGGGATGCTGAATTTCCACGACCACATCTTTATTTACACCATGAGTGCATCACAGGGATAAGAAGGAAATATATGTCGAGGGTGTAAGCAGAACCGTGGGATGTCATTATTTCCTTTTTACTTCATGCTGTCAGCTGGAAGCAACGCTAGGTGACAGCACATGAAAAATGAACTCACCCAACAGTTTTATGTAATATTCCACAGATCAGATTTAAAGACATATTTTATGAAGGTTCTGGAGTATCCACTTTAACCCCCAATCTCGAATAAACTCAAACACTCCTGGCATAAGTAAAACACTGTGTGTGTGACTATAGAATCTTTACACTGTTTTGAAACCTCACGCTGTATTTCACTATGGGAAGCGTCTTCTGGTGTGACCAATTACCGAAGCTCCAATACCACCATGTCTGACATGGGGTCCCCTATAGTGCCACACTCACCTTTGATATTTTAAGGCAAATTAGTCTTTGTTCATTAAAAATAGACAGATATTTCCCATAACTACCTATTGTTCCACATTTAAGATAACTATATGACCTAACACTGCACTTAAATCTGAGGATTATTGGGATTTTTAAAGTAAAAGATTTTGCTGCTTCAGTAATTTCAGTGACTCACAATACTCACATGAATTATGTGCTGGGTAAGACAAAGACACTGATAAAAAAAAATACTTTAAAAACACAGAGAAGAAGCCACTGAAACAAGACCGGTAACACCTGTCAAATTACACTAGTCTAAGAGTGAGAAATACAACACTCAGATAAATTCACCCAAAGAGAGCGGGGATTAAAATGCAGTAAAAACATATCAATCTAACTCTCAGTCTGCTGTTAGTCATTTCCTTGAATAACACAAGCAGTTACAACAACAGACTAATAACTGTGCTTTGCCTGTCACATCCTCTGGAGAAATGGGAGTCGCAGTAGACGAGACAAGAAAAAAGGAGTTTTGACACCTAAAACTAACACTTCAATCCAACAGAGTCATGCTAAAGTGTTGCTGGGTAGATGTCAGGTCTGCTCATGTAAAGTCTGGAGAGCTAAGTGAGTCATTAGTGATAGATTCATTAGCTTGGGAT
This sequence comes from Tylochromis polylepis, assembly GCA_015107715.1. Lineage (NCBI taxonomy): Eukaryota > Metazoa > Chordata > Actinopteri > Cichliformes > Cichlidae > Tylochromis > Tylochromis polylepis. The sequence goes on along the minus strand of VVHJ01002711.1, from coordinate 2,062 downwards.
CGAACTGGGGCACCTTGCCATTGTGGGCTTTTTAATTATTCATAAGGATGAGCTCAAAGGACTTAAACATAGATTTAAAGCTCTGACCTGGGCCTTTTTTTGCCCTAGTGATCCTAATGATGAATGAAAAGACAGAACACAGCTGTTATGCATCTTTACAAAAAAGTAACATATTTAATGCACATGTTATTCTCTTTTCTTGTTGTTTTTATTGGTTTACTGCATATAAATGTTTTTATCTCTTCTTCCATAACGTGGAAGTACCTTAAGTGTACTCAGGTATGAGTGTCTTCCATGTTGACAGTGGGTACTCAAGCAGAAAAATCTTTGCCTTGCTGCTCTTGCAAATCAGAATTACAACCCTGTGGTCATTCTTTGGCATGCTACAGAAAATTGATCATCACAAAAAACTCCGCTAAAAGAGTCCCAAAGAAAACGAAGGTTTAATGAGGGTGGCTGTTTGAACAGGGACTACACACGGTTTAAAAACCTGATTCCTAATGGTCAATTAAACATCAGGGCTTTAATACACTAGGCTGTGGCCAGGAGGCTCTTATCTCACTTTCTGGTAGACAGACAACAGAGTAAATAATTAACTGGTTTCGATAGCTGTGGTAATTTAAGGCATTTAAATGCACCAGCATTACACTTTATGCCATGGTAGGTAACACTGAAGTATGCTTTAAAAAAAATACACATCAAACTGGAATAATTTGTACTTCTGCAGACCTAAATATTACTGTTTTTCCCCAGCAAACAAAATCCACAAATAAAATGAACAGCAGGCAAATTTTGCCTTCAGTATCATTGTTTTTATACACCTGGGTCAAAAAGAAACTGAACAAAGGGCTCCAAATCTTGGTTGTTTGATTACTGGTGGAGTTCCTCAGAAATAGAGGCTGAGGAAAGACATTTTTGCAAATTGTTGAAGCAGACTCAGTCAAATCTGTAATTCACTTTCCATTAAAGTTTTTAAATTAAGGTCAATTTCTGCAAAATATGGTCTCTGCATTAATGGGATACACTGAAAGTGAATAACACAAACATGTCAAAAACTGCTCTTACAGTGAAACGTTCCCTGTCGATAACTTACATTAAGTTAGTTTTTTGTGTGGGACTGATGAGATTATGTGATGGTGAAGTGTCAATCATCCATGTCCAGCTTGCTACAGTTCACAAAAATCACTGAACATACAATATTGGCAGATTTTAGTGGAACGTGCACACAGTGATCAACTAACGAGTTTCCACTGAAGACACTGACTTGTCTTGGAGATACAGTAACTGCTTGCAAGCCTCACTGAAGTCTCTGTGGATTTTAATTCTTGTTAGTTTGTGCAGGATGGCCGATCAGTGACAATAAAATACAACGTTTATCCTGTACATTACAGTAACTTGTGATTTGTGCTACATTACTAACATTCTGTTTTGTATGAGGACTTTCCTAAAATTTTATATTCAAATATGCAAATGAGGTGTTTTTTAAAAATATATATATCAGTCTGCATTCTTTGACGGAACTGAAACATAAATGTTAAATGAACTAAATGTCCAAATTCTTGTTTCATCTTCTTGTACTATTAGAGCTCATTTTAGGAATACAGTGGCTTGCAAAAGTATTGGGCCCCCTTGAACTTTTCCACATTTTGTCACATTACAGCCACAAACATGAATCAATTTTATTGGAATTCCACGTGAAAGACCAATACAAAGTGGTGTACACGTGAGAAGTGGAACGGAAATCATACATGATTCCAAACATTTTTTACAAATAAATAACTGCAAAGTGGGGTGTGCATAATTATTCAGCCCCCTGAGTCAATACTTTGTAGAACCACTTTTTGCTGCAATTACAGCTGCCAGTCTTTTAGGGTATGTCTCTACCAGCTTTGCACATCTACAGACTGAAATTCTTGCCCATTCTTCTTTGCAAAACAGCTCCAGCTCAGTCAGATTAGATGGACAGCGTTTGTGAACAGCAGTTTTCAGATCTTGCCACAGATTCTCGATTGGATTTAGATCTGGACTTTGACTGGGCCATTCTAACACATGGATATGTTTT
>VVHJ01002708.1:0-12509 GCA_015107715.1 Tylochromis polylepis | reverse complement strand
GGAGTGTTTCTGTAACACAGTATGGTGAATGTGCATTTTTGTGCATTTGCATGTACAGTGCTGTGTTTGTGCATTTGTTTGTTATAGTGAAGCAAACACACACACAGAACCTTGGTTTTGTTTTCACTGTATTAATGAAAGCAAGTGTAAGCAAGTGCACACGATATTAACAATATTTTGATCCTCATAAAATTCTACCTCAAACACAACTTCATGCTTAAATGCAGAACCTCTCTTTGCCAAGAACTGGAGGCAAATTGAGAGAAACACAGAAGCCGAAGACACAAACACAGATTTGGTGCCTGTTGGGAATCCAGATTTTCACTATATGCACACAGGCACACAGGAGCATGCACCTTTTATGCCATGTTTAATAACATCCTTACTTCATGGGAAGAGATGAGACATACAAAATTGTTTGTTTTCCATTGTTGTGCAAAAACGGAACAAGAAATTGTATTCATAATTGTGTTCTCATGTCCCTTTTAGTGTGTGTGTGGTTGTGTGGAGAGAGTTTCTGTGGGTGTGGCAAGGGTGAGGAGGTGGCGGTAATGTCTGAAGAGTGAAAAAGAAGAGAAGTGAGTGGAAATAATGGGGAGCTGAGTTTGGATTAAATGCTGACATTCTGCAGTTCTTAGTGCCCAAAAATACATCATCACTCGCTCTCTCCCCCCCACTTTTCCTTCAGTTTGGCAGAATACTCTGGCAGTGTTGGGGTAGAAAGGATTTGCCTGTAATTCACTCAGCTTTTATGTAATAGTCGTTTGCAGCATTCCAGAAAGGCGTTTGTTGAAAAGTGACCGAGTCAAGATGGGAGCTGGGGAACTCGGACAGCTGCAGCTGGCAGGGTTCACATGAGGAAGAAGGTCCTGGTGTATGAAAGAGATGTAGAAAAAAAAGTATGAGAAAGCGAGAGATGGTGATAAGAAAAGAAAAGACAAAAGACAAAATTTCCAAGGGGAAGACACATATGGAAATCATATCCTTGCTGCAGGCCCAGACTGTGGCCTTACTGTATGCTAGATTGAGGTTTTCCAATCTGTCTTGCCTCCTATCTAGTCAGCAGTGCTGCCCTAAACCAATCTTAATGGGTGATTGTATGCCCATTTCTTTCTTTGTTCAACCTATTGCAGATAGGTTATAATCAGTGGCTCATTCACTCACTAACCAGAACAGAACATCTTTTGGTTGTAGGTTAGCTGGCATGAAACTGCTGTTCACCGAGATACAGTTTTGCACATCACGCAGCAGTATTTTAAAATTTAGCAGCAAAATGTCTCCATCTCACTGGCTACTAAATTATTTCTGTAGACTTTGCTTGGATCCTTGTCTCAGTATGGTTTATGGAAAATTTCAAGCCTGGTCATACTCTCCCCTCCCTTCTCCACTCGTTGTCCTAATGTATATTTAGGTGTATGTTGCTGCAAATTGGGCAGAGAAAAGTACCTCAAAGTCCCTTTAACACTATTTCAAGAAAGTATGTCCACAGTGTTTTCATACTGAATATGTTCTTGATCCTCTCTTTTTGCTTACTCACCTGTTTGCAGTCGCTCTAAAATCTTTCCTCAGATTGCTTTGTCATGCTGTCTCTGAAGCTTTTTTTTTTCTTTTTTTTTAAGAATTTCTTTTAAAAAATGAAGCTTAACTCCCTAGCTTTTATATTCCTGGGATCTTGATTTTCCTCCTATTCCTGGATTTATTTGTCTGTTTTGACATTTGATGCATTCATGAATTGTAAGTCTGTTTATTCTGAGGTGTACCAGTAAACTGCCTTTAAGTTCCTGTGGGTGTGTATACCAACAGTTACCAGTCACTTGCAAGGCCTGTTGCTGTCTCATCAATCATTTAATTACTCAGTTTAAGTTAATACAATTATCAGTGTTAGTTTCAAGTAAAGATAACAATGTCCATATTTTGGATTACACGTATTTGTCCATTATTTGTCACTAACACAAAATTTTAACTTTAAGTTGTGGTTCCTGTTATGGTGGGTAAGATACACCATATACACAAATCATGACACAGATGCTGCATACACAACATGGAAAGTTTAAAAATCACACTAAAACATCTTTTCATTTTCTCTTTGACTACATGGAGGTAATTCCATCTCATCTTGTAGGTCTCCAAAGTGGTCTTTCATACACAGAAAACAATTGCAGGCTGACTGTTTCTTAACTGTGACACATCTATATTAAGATGCCAATTCCATAACATTAGCATGTTAAATTATTCTATCCTCATACATGGTTTTTTGAGTAAAGGTCAGTTACCCAAAATGTTTCTGCAATTGTTCCCAAAATGAGCATAAAAACCAATCTATCATCAATGTCAGGACATTGTGCTACAAACTCTGCTTATGTTTCTTCTGTGTTGTTGCAGTGTTTGTCTTAACCACTCATATTAGACTGTGAAGAGATCAGAGAATATTAAAACTTTCTATTCAACAGAATAGAATTTCTGTTCAACAGAAAAGCTGTCGTATAATCCATGGGTTGTCTTTCCAGTGAAAGCATTGAAATTTAAAGACATTTGTTTAAAACAGATATGTTCTTCTGTCATATTTCTTCTGACCCTGAATGTGAACATATTCAGCCTGAACTTCAAATTCCCCCTGACTTATGTAAACTTGATGTGAAGTCAGTCACGAGGGATTCTGACTCTCGGCCTGGTTAACTACTGGTTAATTACATCCACAGACACAGGTCATAGTCAGAGCATGAGCCAAACGTTAGCCACTGCTGACAGTAATTCAACCCAGCCATGCCTTTAACTTCTTAATTACACTTCATCAAAAAAAGTATGAGCTGATTTGAGTTGGATTTCTTCGAGTTGCTGTGTTTTTATGTTATTAGCCATACATGTCAGCCTTGGTGCTTTTCCTGACCTACAATACCCTCAGATTATCCCTCCTTTCACTCATCATCCAGTCTGAACTTAAAAACAACATCTGTTCTCTCTGTTCCCACATTTTAACTTAATAGCTTTACAATCTTCTGATCGCCTTTCCTTTTCTACACAATCAGAGCTTTAAAATGTCAACTGAAGCTTCTGTTAAACCAAAGGCAATCACAGGAACTTAAAAAAAAAAAAAAAAAGAAAAGAAAAGAAAAGAACTCCACACATACTGGAAATCTTTTTGTTGAACAGGAAGTGACATCTCAGTCACTAAAAGTGTCATTTTATGAGTTGCAATTAAAGATTTTAGCAATCCAGCCTATGAAAAATGATAAATTTCTCCAATCTGCAATTCAGGGTTGTTTCCTTATACCCCATTTTTACATCTGTTACTTTTCTTAGATCAAAATGGGGCAATGGTTCTAGTCAAGGACTGAACTCCCTGAGTGCTCTTCAAATTTACATGATCATTTATGGAATTAGCCATAATTAGTCCTAAGATGATAATATACATTGCTGTTTCTTGTCAGAAATATACAGGTTGTAAAAAATCTTTTATTTTCTGTATAACAACATACCACTACTGCACAAACCTACAGTAGGAATCTACACACAAGGATGAATGCAGGATGTACCAATCAGTGTTTCTCTTTGCTAACCACCTATTAGTTGAGATGGTTTGTGTGACATCAAATGTAGCTTCTGCAATCAGAGTTTTAGGTTCAGGTTGCTAACTTTACTTTAGTATCTGCTTGTTAATTGATCAGACCTGTTTCCGGGGCCAAGCTCTTACTGCTCTCATTGACGCTGTTGTCCTTGTAAGATGTTGTAATGCTTTGTTTTGTTATAATTGGCGTGAAGACTCTAGCGACACTTGAGGCACTAGAGAACAACTGTATTAGCTGACCAAAAATGTTTCGGCTTGTGGCCAAAAGAAATTATATATATATATATATTTTTTTTTTTTTTTTTAAGTTCCTGTGATTGCCAGGTGTAACTTTAATTTGTCAGCATTTTTCTGTGCACTTTTGAGAATGAAATACTTTTGGATATGTGGGATGATTTCCCACCCAGTCCAGAGCCGATTTGGACTCTGGTTCAACTAGTCAGCCAGTACCACCCCCTTAAGTGTTGACTGGTCAGCTTGTATATCTATTAAAGTGTGATTGGTTCACTTGGATTTCTTTCTGTATTTAAAAACAGACAGTTCGGTATTTTGTAATGACCCTGATGAATGCCACAAGCCAAAATTATGGACAATTATTGAGCTAATGTCATGCTAACTTCCAACTCTGCTAAACCTTGTAAAGCCTCTTTTTCACTGATGCCTGGATGTTTAACTTTGGAGAAAAACCACTCTGATCCTTTTATTTGCTCTTAAAGGATTAAAATCATTTTTAACCCTCAGTGGATCCTGAGTGTTGTTTGATTTTAGGAACTAAGGAGCCTTTGGACCCAGAAATGGCTAATGACGTCAGATTTAACAAGTGGATAGAACTAGACATGTAATCAGTAACCTGTAATCACCTCTAAAAGCTTCTGATTTTCTCAGTGACTCAGTAGAGTCAGCTTAGTTTGATGATTTAATTCTAAAATTTCATTTACCGCTAGCCTGCCCACCTGAATGGCTAACCTGGTAGCCCCAGCAGTGTTGTGATGTTTTGTCAGATTGATTTGTTTAAAGTTCAACACAAGTGAACAAGATGCAGTAAAAAGCGTGGAAAATATTTTTCTTGCTGGTTTGGACATGTATTAGAAAATTTTTCTTTTACAAAATAACATGAAGGACACAGTCCAGCTGTCATGACAGTCACGTTTGCATGGCCTGTGACCTGTCAATCTAAATAAGATGGATGGCCCGAGGAGAAACGGGAAAAGAATACATATGAAAGCTTATTGTGCACATATGGTCCATTAAGCACTTTCCTGCTTGTTTTTATGGCTGGTTTAATCTTTTTTAATCTGTCAGAAAATCAATTTGTTAACGTCGCTGCCATGTTGCAGATTGTAGCACTCCATCACACATCCATAGACCTTGTCCGCCTGAGTAAGGCATTGTGCTCGATGCTCGTCATCAGAAACTGCTATACGGAGATAAATTAATGTCTTGATGGATGGATAGAGGAAGAAAAAAGATAGAAAAGTATCGAAAATACAAGCAGGTTCATGTGAAAGTGAATGGAAAGATATATAGACAGATAAAAGGTAGATAAACTATCATATTTATGTCATTTAGAGAACCACAAAAGATGAATAAAGTCAATAAAACAATGAATCAGTGTAAATATGACTTAATTCTTGTATAAAAGTACATAAAATATGTAAAAATAGAATACAGATATATTTATATGAAAATTTGTAAATAATGTTAAAAAAAATGTAGTAATCATCATCATCAACAACATCATAATTAATAGCATCATCCAATACATATAACACGGCTTTTCTTCAATAAATTATTTATTAAAATACACATGCTAAAAATAAAACTCTGATAAATTTAACTGGATGCATAATTTAGCAGAATCTCTTGTAGCCTTTGGTCAAAATGGTAGACTTTGTGCTCTGTGACATAGACAGCAAAAGAAAAGAAAGGAGATAGATTGAGCTTCATTTTTAAAACCGCGAGCCTAAAACCCCACAGTTGAACCAGTGATTATCCTGCATTCAGCAAAAACCAAATAAGTCCTGTAATTCCTCCAAAGGGCCGGGATGCTAAAAGAGCTAATTTGACAGAACAAGTATAAGAGAGAAAAAGTATTTTCTGTAATAATCTGTGGATTTAGTGGGAGAAAAGGAGGATACCTGGGATAAAGCAGGGTTTGGCTGAATCCATTACACCAGTGCAGTGGGATTATTAACACAGCCAGGAGTCACTGGGGCTGATAAATACCCATATGAAGACATTGCAGGGGCAGCGAAATGTGTCATTTCCAATCCCAACAGCATGGAAAGGAAGAAAAACCATTAAAATTGCATGCAATTTATTTGTCAGCTTAGAAGAAAAAAAGTCTGTATCTCGTAAAAGTCTTTTTTTTTCAAAGCAGGAAGGCTATTTTCCCCTTGAGCTGCTCGGAAAAGGAATACGCCTTATTAGCCTCTGCGACACACAGAGCGTTATTTGGTTATGCAGTGAAGCCTAAAACAGAGTTGGCGTTTAAAGCCGCTTCGTCCCTCCATCTCACTGAGTGATTACCTCTGTCAGAACTTCAACAGACCACGCGAGACACACACAAATGCACATAAACAGGCTGACACACATACGCAGCCTTCAACAAACTTGTGAGCTCCCACATGCACACACAGAGCATAAAACACCTGCCCCCTGAAACGCCTGAGAGCTCTCATCCTGCTTCTCTGCCACACCTCAATGTGCAGTAATTCTAGAAAAGGGCCTCTTTAAAATTCGTGACCATAAAAGTCAGACACAGTCGGAGCCATTAAACGCCTGGTGTGGATGCTGGGATGCATATGCAGCCCAAAGCAAGGGAAGCATTCCTAGACCATTAGTCTAACACTCAGATCAGTAGACAACAGAAAAGGAGCCGCCTATGAAAATGTGTTTTATGCTTTGTGATGCAAATGCGGTAAATGAAAAAAGGGCGTTGGTGAGAGACACTCAAGAAAAGTTATTTCTGAGATGAATGCAAAAAAAGGACAAAAACTGAAATAACTAACATGGCATCGTTAATGGGTTTTTGTTCAGAAGTAGGAAGCAGTTGGCTCACAGTAATTCTCCAGCCGGTCTCTTCCTTGCCTCTTCTTGAACGTGATAAAACTCAGGAGGAGGACGAGGAAATGCAAGCCAGCACTGGTGGACACTGATGTTCTGTTTAGCCCCGTCTTAATTAAAAACAAGAAAAAATGAAAAGAAAAATAAAAAGCAGAGAACCTACTTTACTCTTCTCCCTGAGCCCTTTCCAAGGACTCCCCCCTAAATGTTTAATTTCACTGCAGACAGTGACATTTATCAGTGGGTTTCCAGTGGGGGTGCTCATAAACAGCCTGCTCCCTGGATAAAGGCATCTTGGCCTGAGGGAGGGGGGAAGACAGACGTTTACAGAGATGGAGGGAGACAGAAGAGACAGAGCATCATGGCTTTCTGATTGAAAGAGAGCGAAACAAAAAGAGAGACAAGGAAAAAGGCAAGTTATACAGGATTTCCAATTTGATGAAGACCTTTTTCTCTTTGTCAGTGTTGGTTGGGCTTGATGAACAAGAGAGGTGGCAGTAGCCTTTCACAGAAACATTTCTAAGAAATAAAGCTGCAAACATAGAAAGTTAAATTTGCTGGTTGAGATAGCTCAACTTGTTATTGCTGTAGCTAAATAACTGCAGAGTTTTTAGGCCAGATACTGCATTCTGTGCACTGTTGCCCACTGATAAAGTAAGTATAATGTTCAGACTTGGCACCTGATGACTTGTTGCCAGCCAGATCCCAAGGGTTCTTTCATTTCACTTTTAAAGTGAGTCCCAGAGACACATGTGACATGAAATGGATCCAGTTCACAGCTCACAAATTCAAAGATGATAAAATTATGATATCAGGCTTGGCATCATTGCAGTGACAGAGGAAGTGAATCATTTATATATCTACACCAGAGTACCTACCTGTCCTGTCTCTGCTGTTTCTGTACCAATATCATTTCATCTTTTACCTTTTTATTCTTGGACAGTGCACTTTTTTTGTACTATCCACAATATGTAAAACCTTCAAAGTGAAAGAATGTTTACTTTCTTTTTACCATGACTGTATGGCAGTGATGATGTTTGTTCTTAGACCTTATAGAAGTGGACCAGGCTAAGATCTTATAAACAAATATACTTGCTGCAAGTAAGAGAATATGTGGGAGACTTTATTTCCATTAAATCTCAGTAAAATTTGAGAACAGTTTCCTTTCTGGTTTTAGGATTTGTCAGTGAGATAATATGAAAAGTTCCCCTTCCCTTCACCTATTTAGTAAATTGTCATTTGACCTCACACAAAAGCTTTGTTGGATCCATTTGTAGTCAGGTCTGGTTAGACACAAGAAAGAAATGGAGAGCAATAGTCCCAGGTGAGAGGGAAGTATGCTGAAAGCAGTGCTATCATTACCTGTCAGATGGAAGAGATTGTTCCTTTGAAACGGGGAAGACTACTTCAAATGACTTATGCTTATTTGCACCCTCATACTCCCTCAGTTCATCCATCTCTCTCTCTCTCTCTCTCTCCTGTCTACTTCCTCAAGGCATACATTTTCTCCTCTCCATTCACATGTCAGTTCCTCCCTCCACAATCCTTCCCCTGCAGATTTATTCAGGAATACGAAATGAAATCCTCTTGCACTTTTGACTTGTATTAAATGCCTTCATTCAGACTGAGGCTTGTGAGAACGACTTCCACTGAGGAGAAGTCAGGGCACACAGTCTGTTAAACATGCAGACTGTACGCTCAACTTAGATGTGCTTCCTAACACGCGTAATATGAACTGACCTGTCAGATGGTGGAGTAAACAAAACGAAAGGGCTTCAGGAGGTTACAGACTAAAGAGGCCTACTCTAATACTCAAGAGGAACCATTAATAGCCCCCTGTGTCTCTTGCAATCCACTGTTATGGGTCACATTCACCCTTTCTACTTCTACACACTGCATCAATGTTAACTTGGAGTAAGTTTAAGTTTAATGAGTGTTGAGACACTAAAATGAAATGTCTGCAATTTTTCCCCTCACAGGGGAACTTAGTGCCTGAACTGAATGTCCTTAGGGGCAGTCCTTCAATGGTAGTAAAGGCAAATCATGATAAAGGTAACGTCATCAGTTCAGTTGTGTGAGAACTACAAAATCTTTTCTCCTTTCCATTTCCTAACATACCTTCTTTATCATTTGACTTTCTGATTGGTTTAGTCATTAGTGGGAGTGCTTTTGCCGTATGATTGACATCATTTTAAATTTACTCCTGAGTGCATTTCTGAAACAGCTGACTGGGACTTTAAGACAAGGTGTGTTTGTGTGACTGATGAATCAGCGTTGCATTCAGCAGCCAAACAGATGTTGTTTCCCTCCTGTTAGCCGAGAAATGCCTACGGTGTCCTGCACGGGACATTTGGCACCCTGATGTCTGTCATTATTCATCGTGAGAGGGTTTCCAATAACAAGGGCAGGCAGGGGGCATTTTTGAGCACACTGTCCACAGAGAAATGCGTACATAATGCATGGTGCTGCCACCGGGCATGCAAGGCACAAAGTGGACCCTGCTCAGTGTGATCTTGCCTCCATAGCTGAGTCAAGGGACCAAAGAAATAGTGTGAGATTGAATGAGAATCCTTGGAAAGAAAAAGGGTTTGGATGCTCATACATAACTTTGAGCAAGACCTAGAGGTAGTGGATGTCATGTTGATATACAAAGCTCTGAAACCTGGGGGTTTTATAGTAGGGCTGCAAGGCCTTAGAGAAAGATTTAAAAACAAAAAAACCCCATACAAAATAAACGTTTTTTTTTCTTTTTTCTTTTTCTTTTTAGTGGTTGGGTACTTAAAGAGCAGAAAGTATCAGCCTGTGTTGTCTCCACAGCTGCTCTCTGCAGCAGAAGCAGCAGGCATTCACTGCAAAGTATGCAGCAATTATTTACCTCATTCTTTTTCATAAGACATCCAGGGGAGCTGTATCAATGGAGGGAAAATGGAGTGATGGGCGAATAGGAAAGATGGATAGACAGAATAAAAGCATCAGCTCTTTAACAGAGTCATCCTGTGGGAAAATGTAAATGGTTTCACTTAAGTGCTTGAACTAAAAGAAAAAAAAATCTAAAAGAGGGTTAAAGTGCTATTAGCGGGGGGAAATAGGTGGGAGCTGCATCTGACTGCAGATTTTCTGCATCAACTTCATCTGTCAGTTAATACAAAAAAATATGTTATCAAAAAGTGAACAGAATCAACAAAACTTTCAAGAAGAAATTTTCAAAATCATGAAGTTATCCATGTCCTGGATCTATCATTTTATTATGGAGCTAATTTTGTTTGGGTCTAGTAAATACATGAGATGGATAAGAGATGGGACACATACTAACATCATTATGTTCTTTGCTTTGTTAGAAATCTGTTTAAATCCCAGCTGAACTTTGCAGCATCTCTATATTATTCTCAGCTGATGATTTTCCCAATTGTTCCGACAGGGTCATGATTCTGCTCGGCATGCAAGGCTTCCTGGTGTTGTCCAATAAAGCACCTAAAAACAGAAGGCACCTTCAGGTGTTTCATTAGGAAATGCTTACCAAGACATAAGTAAAACTGACCGTTTCCATCTGTTCAGCTGTCCAGCCCAGTCTTTGTCTTTTATACCTCCTGTACCTAATGTTTTGTTCTCTTATGCCAGTCTCTCCCATTGAAGCATTCACTTTATATGGTGAGAGCTACATGGTTAAGCGTATATATGGCTTTTCTGCCCACTGACTCAGTTGAACTTCCCACCTCTCTTGCCTCCTAATTGTCTTATTCGAACTAGTGCAGGTGTTTTCAGGACAGAAGCAAGATTTTTTCTGTCAGTTATCACCCTAAGTAGAGAATATCCATCTCTTTTTAGACATCTGCTGAATTTACCAGCACCTTTTAAAGACCTACAGAAGTTTTCAAGTTTTTCCAAACTTCTCTGTCTTGAGGAAAGTCTTCATCTCAAGAGTGTTCCTCTCTCAGAGCAGTCGAGGCTTTTCCTCCTTACCTTGAATAACAGCTTTTGTTTTGTTTTTTTAAACCAGTAAGTCCATCAATACACTACATATACTACTTTACTTTACTGATCATTAACTATGAATCATCGGGATTCATAGTTTACTTTATTCTCATCTAAAATAAACACAACTTCCTCCCTCCCTGTATTCCTTCCTCATATTCGAGGCCTAAAACTAACACTCTTCTGTTCTCTTTGCTTTCTCTCCATTTGAAATTATATAACTGATTTACCAATTATTTACCTTGGAAACTTTACTGTACTGAACTCTGGAGTTATTTATGCAGGGTATAAATATTTTGTCCTGGTTAATAGCTGTTTCAGTCTGTGGGCCACATTCTGTTGGTGTTCACCACATTAACACAAAGCACATAGCCTCCAGTGTATATTTCTCCTGTTATTGAAGTAATTATTGGGCCCCAGGAAGGTCAACAGTGTAGCTTATTAGCTTTCACTCCAACTCCAAGACTTTCTGTCCAGCTGCCTTTAATGTTATGCATGCAAAGCTAAATGTAGCATTAGTGGAGCCCGGGAGAGCAAGGTTTGACATTGATGACTTTGTTAAGGGGAACATATGTTTGAACAGATCGCCCCCTCTATAAATATAGCCTGTATGCAATCCCCATGGCCTGAAGGCTGGCGGCAATGTATGTCTGCATGACATTATACAGAAAGCAAGTGAGAGAAGTGGTCAGCCTGAGTGTGGGAGAGGGAAAGACAGAGTGGGGGAGAGAGGGCACGCATTGTCAGCATTTTAACATTGTAGCTCAAGTGGAAAACTATCATTTTTAATTTGTGCTTTGCACTTCTTCAATCCTAAACTTTTTATAGTTTGAACTGACACACGAAAGAACACACTTACACTTAAAACTGGTTGATTTAAAAGGAAACAATGGTTTTGAGTATCAGTGTTGGATAGTGTCCACTGTTATAAGACAATACTCAAAAACACTAGTATTGGGTGTAACAAATTACAGAGTGACTGTAAATACGCTGAGTGCTTTCTAGTTACATGTAACATTAAAGGTTGATTTTGGAGTTCAAATAATCTATACTCTCACTCTCTTTGTGTTGGCGCAAAAAACCCCAAAATAAAATCTCTGATACATCGTTTTCAGTGTGCATCCTACTTCATGACAGGTAGACCACCATAATATGAGGTTAAGTCTAGAAACCATGGTTGAAGGTGTTGACTGATGGAGCAGCCAAGGAAAAGCCCGATGGCCCATGTAAAATAACTATTACAAAGGTCTCTTCTATATTTTAGATATATTGCTATACTGCTGTATTCAAAGCGATACGGTAAACTAAAAGCGTTTTAAGTCATGGTTCTATTGATGTTTATCAAGTTAAAGAAACATAACTTTTTAGACTCAAAAAGAGGAAGGAGAGAAGAGAGCAGGATGAGTTGGATTTCAGTAGTGATGTCGACGACTTTGAGCACAAGACATGAAAGGTGAGGTTCTGATGGGTGAGTAGTTTGCGTTTTTTTTAAAGGATTGGAAATTGTTACCACTTATACACTCAACAAAAATATAAACGCAACACCTTTGTTTCTGCTCCGATTTTCCATGAGATGGACTTAAAGATCTAAAATTCATTCCAGATACACAATATTACCATTTCTCTCAAACATTGTTCACAAATCAGTCTAAATGTGTGATAGTGAGCACTTCTGCTTTGCTAAGATAATCCATCCCACCTCACAGGTGTGCCACATCAAGATGCTGATCTGACATCATGAGTAGTGCACAGGTGTACCTTATACTGCCCACAATAAAAGGCCACCCTGGAATGTGCAGTTTTTTGCTTTATTGGGGGTCTGGGGACTCAGAACCGGTCAGTATCTGGTGTGACCACCATTTGCCTCATGCAGTGCAACACATCTTCTTCGCATAGAGTTTATCAG